>AP025071.1:13926124-13939540 GCA_036186865.1 Eustoma russellianum
AAAAGGTGAAGCCCTTTTTTTTTTGTGGTTTTCGTTGGACTAAAGAAAAGAACAATCTTTGTTTTTGTTTTGATGAAATGAAGCAAAAGATCAATTTTTTTTTTTGTCAAGAAACGTTTTTTTTTTTGAATGATTGAGAATAATAAGGATGACACAAATGACACAAGAAAGATATTTGAGATGAAGATAAACGAGAGCTCTGATACCACTTGATACGAATATGGTTCGTATGTTGATGTTGTCCCGATCTTTCTTCACTCTCCAAACGTCCCTCAAGCCTTGAATGTCGACAATGGTGCCAAGCAACCACCTTCCTTTCAAGCCTCCAAATCCGTTTGGTTGGGTGTGTTTCAATCCTCCCAATCCAACCAGTCACTCCTAATCCTTGGATTGTGGATCACCAACAAGGAACACACAATCCTTAATTGGGTCTAGCCTTGATTTAGATATGTGTAAACCAAAGGAAAAACACAAACTTTTATTCAAGAAACTCAAGAACAAAAGATAACATAAAACCGTAGGGTTTCTAGTTCAAAGATGAAAATAGTCTAACTACTCAAAGAAATGCTAAGTGATCAATATATATGATTACAAGTCTTGTAAGCCATTCCCAACAAGACGGCTAGGGTTTCTTGGAAATCCCATGTTGGCGCCACTTCCCCTTGATATGCAAGAATCTGAATTTTGTTATTTTTGGTAAGTTCCCCTCTCTTGGCAAATCCACAATGATTGTCTCAATCACCAATTATTGCATTATTAACCATCCTTCTAGACTTGCCTTATGCCTCCATTGCCTTCATTAAAAACGCCATTCAGCCTTCCTTTTGCCACATGATCTAATTTTGGTAACTTCCTCTTTCTTGAGTGATCTCCTTAATTGCTCCAAATCTTCAATTATGACTCCATAATTCATTCCAATCATACCAATCTGATTTATGACATTCTAGAAGGTCTCTTAATTGCATTTGGTGATGGTAGGCGGCTGCCCCTCTCTTCAAGAAAACCGAAACCCTAATTTGCACAATTGGGCTTGTTTTGGACTTCTTTCTTGCAGCTCTTGTATCTATGTTTGTGGACTGATTTTGACAAAATCCAAAACATGAAAGATGCTCCAAATTAAGTCTACTTCAAGGTCCAGCTGGTTCCATGCACTCCCAATCTCGTTTGAAAGCCCAAAATCACAAAACAGCCTTGTATGGACAAGCTTGGTCCAAATCTGAGAAGCCCTCTTTTCCAAAGCTCAAGACGTTTGATCCAAGACTTGTAACACCTACAAAACACACTCGTACACCAAACATAAGTATTCTAAACAAACTTTAAAAGAAGCAAACGAAAAGACAACTAAAAGCCACAGAAACGGCACCAACAAGCGGACTGACTATCATTGGATAATCAGCTCTTAAGCTCAACAATGAGCACCCATTTAGGAGGAACATCCATTGGTTCATCTTGCACATGTTTGGTTAGGAAGGAGCCAACATCAAAACCAAGTTGGAAACCAAGGTGAAGACAATTAGTCCTCTTGGTTTGGCTCCTTGTCAAAGGCCCCTTATGGTTAAGGACACCTTGTGCAAGCTCATCATTAGGAGGCTGCTCCTCAGCCTCATCAGTACCTTAACGACCACGATAAACTGAATAAAAGGCATGCAAAATGGGTTGAATACATTGAACGATTCCCATATGTAATCAAGTATAAGAAAGAAAAAGACAATATTGTTGCTGATGCTCTATCTCGTCGATTTACTTTGATTACTACATTGACTTGTAACATGTTTGGTCTTGAGATTATCAAAGACTTTTATGACTCTGATCATGACTTTAGTTCCATTTATGAGGCATGTCTTGAATCCCCTTTTGGTAAGTTTTATCTGCATGATGGTTTCTTGATTAAGGAACATAAGTTATGTGTACCAATGTGTTCAATGCGGGAACTTATGATCAAGGAAGCTCATGGAGGAGGCTTGATGGATCATTCTGGCTCATTCAAGACGTTATAGATGCTTAAGGAGCATTTCTTCTGGAAACACATGCATGTGAATGTTGAAAAGGTATGTGTTAGTTGTATTACATGCAAGCAAGTTAAATCTGGAACACAACTTCATGTATTGTACACTCCTTCAACTGTTCCAATTTCGCCCTGGACTGATCTTTCAATGGACTTTGTGTTAGGATTGCCTAGGTCCAAAACTGATAAGGATGTCATCTTTGTTGTTGTTGATAGATTTTCTAAGATGGCACATTTTATTGCATGAAAGAAGATGGATGATGCCACACATGTTTCTGACCTATTCTTTAAGGTAATTGTAAGATTGCATGGCATGCCCCGTACCGTTGTAAGTGATAGAGATACAAAGTTTCTAAGCCACTTCTGGCGTGTTCTGTGGAGTAGACTTGGTACTAAACTTCTTTTCTCAACAACTACTCACCCACAAACTGATGGAAAAACGGAAGTAATCAATGGAACATTGTCACAATTGTTGCGTGTCATAATTCGAAAGAACTTAGAGAACTGGGAAGATTGTTTACCTTTCATTGAGTTTGCATATAATAGGAACTTTCACAGTGGTACTTTGACTCTCTTTTTGAAGTTGTTTATTGCTTTAACCCTTTATCCCCACTTGACTTAGTCCCGATTCCTGTTCATGAATGTGTTAGTCTTGATGGAGAACGTAAAGATAAACTTGTGAAGGAGTACATGAAAAGGTTAAGTCACAACTTAAAGCTAAAACTAAGTGTATGCCAAAAGAGCTAACAAAGACCATAATACCGTCATATTTGAACCTGGAGATCTTGTTTGGTTACACTTGAGGAAGGAAAGGTTTCCTCAGGAAAGGAAATAAAAGTGATGCCGAGAGGCGATGGACCGTTCAAAGTTGTCCTAAGACTTGGAGATAACGCTTACATCCTTGACATCCCTGAAGAAAGGTATGAATATGTCTAAAACTTTTAATGTTGCTGACCTTACTCCATTTAGTGTTGATCCAGATTCGAGGTGAAATCTTTTTCAAAAGGGGAGGAATGATGAGTCCCAACCAACCCAATAAGAACCAACCATAGTGGGAGGTACACAAATGCAAGACAAAGGTCCTATAACAAGGAGGATGGCCCAGAAATTGATGCATGAAGTGAGAACCTCCATTTACAAGCATGTTGAGGATGAATCAAGTCAAGATAACCTCCACTGGATCCATTTGCTACAAGATTTAATTAAGTTTTGAACTATGTTGTACTATGTTAGCTAATCTTGTGTGTATTGTTCATATTGTTAGTGCTTAGCTTTCTTTCCTTTATAAGTTTTTGATAAACTGATCTAGACATGTCCTAGTATATTGTATATGTTGTTTGGTGCATGTTTGAACTGATTAGGAAAAGGAAGCTTGATGAAAACCATGTCAAACGTTCAAAAACAAAGCTGAGTTGAAAAGGCAAGCTGGCAGGTTGATACACCCTTAGTATTTCAGCCATAACCATCAAACACAATTCCAATTGACATGATTCCAGTTGGAGGTGAAATCTAAGAGGATAAGATACAATGTTTATGCCTATCACTTTCCTAGAAAAGGCATGTATCAAGCTACACAATCGTTTCAAGTAAGCTAGCTGCTGACTCAGCAGCTTCAAACGTAGACACTCGAAAGAGGTCAACTTTCAAACATGCATAACTCACACATTCCAGCTCCAAACGATGCCATGTTGGCGTCTAAACACATCTACAAAAAAAGATCTACAACTTTTGTTCGATGCGCAAGAGCTAATTTTGAATGGAAGATTACATTACATGGCAAAACAATTCAGGGGTCAAATTTGGACAAATTTTGTTTTCTTGATTGTTCAAGTGGGTATCTCAACCAATCAACTCAAGGGACCTATCCAACTCATCAAGGACGTGTCAAATAATATCCCAAAGCAAGGAAGAGCTGAACTAATCATAAATCAAAGGCAAAAACAACTTGCAAAAAACGGGAAAGTTCTGATGGGAACAACTTGCTGAAGACAATGATTTTATTCCACTTGTAACTTGCTTAAACTTTCTTCTTTGCTCCTATTGGACCACACACATTTGTATCTTCCTTAGAAGCATTGTTTGGCTTATTTAAAGTAGCATAGGCCTTTGTAAAATACACAATCAGATTATATAAAACGACCGTTAGTTTTGCTTCAAACAGAATTCTGTTTTCCCTTTGAATCTTTTGATTCCCTTCAAGAAAATTGAACAAGTTCTTGATTGTATTACTTCAAATGCTTGGGATGGATATTGTTTGAGAGGGTTTATGGCTTGCTCACTGAAGTTGAAGTCATTTACTGATGTGTTCTTCCTTTTCGGCTGAAATCTGGACTGGTTGCATGGTTGGTGCTCTTTGGGCATTCTGCATCTTCCTTTTCTTACCTAGGTTGAACTTTGAGTTGAAGAAAGGTCCTTAAATAGTTGAGTGTAAGTGCATCATTGCCACGTCAAATGACTACTGAACCATAACCGACGTGTCACATATGTTGTGATATATCATGTTTGAATGATTGCAAAATGCATATGTGAGCATGTATGTGTGTGTAACGTTTAAAGTATATGTGTGCATGAGATTGAATTTATGAGCTAAATGTGAAATTGATTGAATGAATCAAGATTGAACAAGTTTGATTAAGATCATGAGATTGAACTTGGCCAATTCAATCACATGTCTAAATCAAGACATGTTCAAACTGATCTTAGATGATATATATGCCAATACATGATCTAACCAAGCCTTGAAGTCACATGACTTACAATATAAGGCAAATTGCTCGGTTTAGTATCCTATTGCAGGTTTTGGTTCATATCTTGGGCAAATGAACTCCAAATTGAGTGATTCAAAAGCCCACATGATCCTTATTCAATTTAGAATCTAAATTGGCTGAGGAAAAGCATGCTTGACACGGATAAAAACTGACTTGACACGGTGGTGAAGCTTATTGATCTTTATAAGGGTTATTTTGGTAATTTCACCATTTGGACTTCTCATTCTTATTTGGTCTTCTTCCAACGGATTTATATGATCATATGACACATTTATAAGTCATGTCACATCATGGCAAAAATGAATCTGGAGCAGCACCATGTCTAGGTTCATCCTAGGACAAAATTCCTATTTTTGTGCTAAGGGGTATTCTGGTCTCTTCACTTGCCAATGGATCTTCTAACGTGTTATATATTGGTTATATGATGTTTATATGTGTTTATGTCACATATAGTACATGCCCTATATTCATGGAAACGGGCAGCATGGTATATCATTTGGGATTCTTATATTATGGTTATCACATATATGGTTTTCTTGGAATTCTTGGCATTCTTCATATGGTATTCTATGCTACATGTTGAAGACATAAATGGCTATATATTATATGTGTGCAAACGGATATTGGCACACAAATCATGTTCAAATTTTCAGATTTTGAACAAGTCAAGGCAAGTTGAAATAAATCCTATTTTGGTGCTGATTTCAAATGACTATTCTTGTATATTTTGGAGCTGGTTACAAACGGCTATTTTGGTTCAAATTTGGAGCAAAAATCTCTCAACCAAGAAAGCTATGCAACGGCTATGTGTTCAAAAGTTGAAGACTAATTCAAACTCAAAAGCTTGGCTGATTTCTATCTATCTTTGAACTACTCTCCAATGCCTATCTTCTAGGCCATTCCAACGTTCATTTAGTGTTCAAAATGAGGAGATAAAATTGTTCAAAATACACGCCAATTCAGCTGCATACATGGCAAGTTATTCACACATGGACATTGCTGATTGGAGCTGCCTTTTAAACGTTCAAATGAAGCTGTTTTTCCACCTCATTTCAACGGCTATAATGGATAAGATGAAGGGTAAAAGTTCAGATTGGAAGACCAATTCAAAGCATCAAAAGATCAACTTTATTTTGAAAGTCAAATGCTGAATTTGGATAGCTAGAAAAGTGCTGAATTTTCTCCATTTATCAACCATTCCAACGTCTACATTAAGGAGCCTTTAGGCTGTCCTCTTGGCTATAAATAGCTCCAAAGGTGAAGAGTAAAAGTGCACCAACGAAAAACAAAAGAAAAGCAAGCAAGACATTCAGCTCTTTGTCTCCATTCTTCTCTTCTATTCTTCTATATTGAAGAACACATTTGCAGCAAGCTTTATGATTGTATAGTTCTTCATTTCTTGTCATTTCAACACCTTTAAACGACATATATTGTAAGGGAGAAGCTGGTGTATAAAGCTAACTCCTTAGAGGTGAGCAAAAGGTGCAAAGGTGCAAAGGTGAAACAAACTAGTTGCTGTTTTTCAGTTTTGGTGAAGTCTCTTGAAGAAGTTGGTGAAAAGCTTCTTCCTTTGACTTTGTAAGGTGATATTGGTGTTTGGTGTTTAGTGAAATCCAAGAGAAGGTGTCTCTTGGGACTGGAGTAGGTCACATTGACCGAACCAGGATAATTCCTTGTGTTCTTTACTTATTTTCTGCACTTACTGTTTTCTGCCTGAGAATTACACTAACTTGGCACGCATAATTGAACAAGCAAACAGTCTTAGAATTGCATGAATTTTGGATATATTATACTTCAATGTGTTAGCTTTCATTAGCCGCAAGAATCACTAAATTCTAAGGAGTTTAGCATATTCAAATCGTCTTCACAAAATTGTTGCTACATTCTGTGAACAATTCTGACCAGTGTGCAAAACTTGTTCAATTTGAATAGGTTATCCTACGAATCTTGAAGTGAGCCTTATATCAAATTAAACTAGACATTGTAAGGTTTAATTTGACATAAGATTCATCAAAATAGCACGGGTAGATTTTGAGATATCATCGTTTGAAGTTAAGCTAACATTCTGCCTGAAACTGCCAGAATTGCACACTTTACTTGTCTTGTTTATTTGAACGTGCAAACTTGCTTGGAATTGACTGAATTTTTTGTGACATACTATAAACATCCTAAACTTGATCTCTGCCAAGTTTGAGAGCTTGCACAAGTGTATAAGTGGTTCAACCAAAACACTCAAAACAGTGAACTGTTTCTGGAAATTCCAGAACCTGAGGCTAAAGAGGCAAAGGGGTCTTCAAACAAGTTTTTGAAGGTAATTGTAGTGTAATTTCCGCTAACCCACTATTCACCCCCCCCTCTAGTGGTGCTGTACAGGTCCAACAATTGGTATCAGAGCAAGGTTGAGCACCATATTCTTATTTGAGCTGAAAACAGTTTACACTCCAAGTTGCAAAGTTGCTGGAAATTTTCTGGTTTTCTTATATTCTTCATATTTGGTATCTACAACAAGGTGACACTTTCTTTCCCTTCTTATAAGTGTTTTAAACGTTTTCTCACACACTAAGAAGCATGTCTAAGTCACACATGAAAATAGAATTAGAAGGCATGTCCACACAAAGACCACCTCTTTTTGATGGAGAAAACTTTAGTCATTGGAAACTTAGGATGAAATTGTTCTTAATGGCTATTGACATAGACTTGTGGTCCATCATTGAAGATGGACCTTATGTGCCTACTAAGCATGTTATAATTGATGGCTTATCACAAGAAGTTGAGAAATATAGAAAAGATTGGAGTGATGAAGATAAAAAGAAAATGAGTCTTAATGCTAAAGCAATGCAATTATTGTTGAATGGTTTAAGTAGGAGTGAATCTGCCTATGTCTCTTCATGTTTAAGTGCAAAGGATATGTGGAAATGTCTTGAAATGAAGCATGAAGGAACTAATCAAGTAAAGGAATCAAAGATTAACATGTTAATGACTACACTTGAATCATTCCATTTACTGCCTAATGAATCAATTGTTGATATGGATTTAAGGCTTACAAACTTATACAACTCACTTGAATCCCTTGGTAAAACGTTTTTGATGAAAGAAAAAGTGCAAAAAGTTTTGAGAAGTTTGCCAATTGAATGGGATGCCAAAGTTAGTGCCATTGAAGAAAGCAAAGATCTTTCTCAAATAAAACTTGATGAATTGATAGGCTCTTTAAAAGTTTATGAAAACAAGTTGAATATAAGAAAGGCTGAAACTAGTAACAAGTCTAAATCACTTGCATTTGTAACAAATGAACCCGAATCATCTAATCAAGCCGAGTATGAAAGTGATGATGAAAGTGATGAAGAAGACATAATGTTGTTAGCTAGGCGTTTAAGGAAGTTTTTCAAGAAAAGACCAACTAAAAGACAAGCAAAATCAGCTGCCCCTATCAATGTGAAATCTAACAAACAAGATGGTAAATGGTATGATAAAGAACTTAAGTGTTATGAATGTGGCAAACAAGGACACATCTCATATGATTGTCCAAACAAGAACAAAAACCGTGACATGGATGAAAAGACAAGGACACAAACTAGAGTAGAACCTAAGCAAAGGAGGAAGAAAGCTCTTAAGGCAAGCACTTGGGATGACACATCTTCATCCGAATCCGAGGAGGAACCTGAAGTTGCACAAACATGTTTGGCTTCAAAGTCTACAAATGAGGTAACATTCGATTCTGACTCTGAATGTGATTTTACTCAAGATGAATTGTTGGATGAATTAGAAAAGTTGCATGATAGATATAAGAAGCTATCCAAGGAGAAGAAAAGAATAGTTGAGGAGAAGAACAAGTTGGAGACGTCTAACTTGAATCTAACTTCTCAACTAGAAGTTCTTCAACTTGAATCATCTAACACTATTAGTTCAATGCAAAATCAGATTAAGGAACTTAAGAACAAACATGAAAATGTGCAATGTGTGCAATGTGTTGATTACAACGTTTTAAAGTCTAAATTACATGAAATACAAACTGAATTTGAATCATTAAAAGCATGCAACCTAGACTTGAACAAATCTTTGGAACAATGTAAGAATGGTTCCAACATGTTAGACACTCTTATTGCATCTCAAAAGCATGGAAATGACAAACAAGGTCTTGGATATGTTAAAGAAGCTGAATACACACCTAAGGAAACAACATTTGTATCATCTTCAACCAACATGAAATATAGGCCAAATGCATTTAGAAATGAACCTATTCTGCCCACACCACCTTCATCACAAAGATTGCAAAATGCATCAACATATAGGAAGATAAATACACCTAGAAACCATGCTTACATGTATACAAGAATGCCTAAACAAAGTAGTATGCAATCTGCTCAAGTTATGCCTTATATGCAACAACATGCTTATGTGAAGAACATGACATACTCTCGGCCTAAATCAGTTTACAACACACGGCCTAGAAACTATGATAACTCACGGCCAAGATATAACTCATATACATGGCAACATTCAAATGCATATAGAACTTACAATGCTTATCCAACTAGACATAAATGTGCAGCCCCTTTTCCATCATATTCTATGTATCAAAATCCACTATTTGTTCATTATATGCAACATGATTTTAACATTTCAAAACCAAGAAAGGTTGTTCAAGTTTGGGTACCTAAAGGTACACTAACATGAACTTAACTTGTCTAACCTTGAAAGGACCCAAAATCAAAGGGTACCTAAGTTGTTATTTACATTTGTAGGTACATAACATCAAAGAAAGACAAGTTGCTGGTTATAACAACAAAGAAGATGAAAAGAACAAAGCCAATTGGATAGTTGATAGTGGTTGCTCAAGACATATGACGGGCAACAAAAATTTGTTTAGCACACTTAAAAACGTTGCAAAAGGTGGCAAAGTCACCTTTGGAGACAACAACCAGGGCCAAATAATTGGCAAAGGCAAGGTTGGTGATCCAAACAAGTTTGAGATCAAAAACGTCCTACTTGTAAGTAACTTAACCTTTGAGCTTTTAAGTGTTTCTCAACTATGTGACAACAACTTGAATGTTCTCTTCTCCTCCACCTCTTGTAAGATAATGGATAAAAACAATCAAGTTGTGTTAAAAGGAAAACGTGAAGGAAACATATATGTGCTTAACATGGATGATATGCTAAGTAGTAACACAAAATGTCTTGTTTCACATGAATCTGATCCCAATCTTTGGCATAGACGTTTAGGACACATTGGTATATCAACCTTAGAAAAACTACACGCTAAAAGTCTTGTTAAAGGATTGCCTAAACTTAACTTGGATGATTTTCAACTATGTGAATCTTGTATCAAAGGCAAACATGTTAGAGAATCCCTTAAGCCTAAAACCGAGTTCACAACGTCAAGAATACTAGAACTCTTGCATATAGATTTATTTGGTCCATGTAGAACAAGAAGCTTAGGTGGAAGTTATTATGTATGTGTAATAGTTGATGATTTCTCAAGATATACTTGGACATTGTTTCTTGCTTCAAAAGATGAAAGTGCATCATCTATAACTAATCTAATTAGACAACTTGAAAATGAACATGAATCACATGTTATTAAGATAAGGAGTGATAGAGGTGGTGAGTTTAAAAATAGTGAATTAATCAAATTCTGTAATGAAAAGGGTATAAAACATGAATTCTCCCCACCAAGAACTCCTCAACTTAATGGTGTAGTTGAAAGAAAGAATAGGACTATTCAAGAAGTAGCAAGAACAATGATGGTAGAAAACAAAGTACCTAAATTCTTATGGGCTGAAGCAGTAAACACTTCAAGTTATATGATCAACAGACTATCAATAAGAAAGAAATTGAACAAAACACCATATGAAATCTTAAATGGACGACTCCCAAAAGTAAACTATCTAAAAGTCTTTGGTTGTAAATGCTTTGTATTGAACACAAAAGATAACTTAGATAAGTTTGATCCTAAGTCTGATGAACATATATTTGTGGGATATTCAATGAACTCTAAAGCATATAGATGTTATAATGCACAAACAAGAAAGATAGTTGAATCTATACATGTGAAGTTCAATGAAAATGCATATCTCCAAACAAGTAATCAACATGAAATCTATGTACCAAATGATCAAATACTTCATGATGAAGATGAACTTATCCTACCACCTACAAATGAACAAATTGAAACACCAAATCAAACTCTTGAAATGCATGAAGTTCAAACTCCCCCTACACAAGAACGTAATGAAGAAAATGTGCCTAACCAACCTATTGAACATCATGAACCTATTGAAGATGCACAACCAAGTAATTGGTGGCAAATAAGAGATAAACAAAAGCATCTTCAAGAACTTATCATAGGAGATGTAAATCAAGGGGTTAGAACACGTAGGCAAATAGATCCTAATGAATATGATCAATGGCATGCACTTATATCCCAAATTGAACCTAAGAATGTGAATGATGCCTTAAACGATGCATATTGGATAGATGCAATGCATGAAGAGTTAAACCAATTTGAAAGAAACAATGTGTGGGATTTAGTACCTAAACCCGAGGATAAATCAATCATTGGAACTAAATGGGTGTTTAGGAACAAAATGAATGAACAAGGGGTTGTAGTAAGAAATAAAGCAAGACTTATAGCTCAAGGATATAATCAAGAAGAGGGTATTGATTACGATGAAACATTTGCCCCCGTAGCAAGATTAGAATCCATACGCCTCTTATTAGCTTTTGCATGTTATAATAACATCAAACTATTCCAAATGGATGTTAAGAGTGCATTCTTAAATGGCTATATCCAAGAAGAAGTTTTTGTTAAACAACCACCAGGCTTTGAAGATCCAAAGAACCCTAATCATGTATATAAACTTAAGAAAGCCTTATATGGTTTGAAACAAGCCCCCCGTTCATGGTATGAAAGATTTGCCAACTTTTTACTAAGTAACAACTTTCAAAGAGGAACCATAGATAGTACCTTATTCTTGAAAAAGAAAGACAAAGATTTGCTTGTAATACAAATATATGTAGATGACATAATCTTTGGTTCAACTAATCCTAACTTAGTAAAAGACTTTGAAGATTGTATGAAGTCTGAGTTTGAAATGTCTATGGTTGGTGAATTAAACTATTTCTTAGGCTTGCAAATAAAACAAACATCAAGTGGTATACATATCAATCAAGCCAAATACATAAGAGATATGATAAAGAAATTCAACTTTGAAAACTTGAAACCATCTCCAACACCAATGTGTACTTCAACAAAATTAGACAAAGATGAAAATGGTGTTGCATTTGATGAAAAACTATATAGGTCTATGATTGGTTCATTGCTATATCTAACTGCTAGTAGACCTGATATTATGTTTGCAGTATGTATGTGTGCAAGATTTCAAAGTATGCCTAAGTTGTCACACTTTAAAGCTATAAAAAGAATATTTAGATATCTTCAACATACACCAACATTAGGCTTATGGTATGATAGACAATCTAGTCTAAGTCTACATGCATATTCAGATGCAGATTATGGTGGATGTAGAGTAGATAGAAAGAGCACTAGTGGAACATGTCAATTCCTAGGAAACTCACTAATATCTTGGTTTTCAAAGAAACAATCTAGTGTTGCACTTTCTACTACTGAAGCAGAATATATGGCTTTAAGTCTATGTTGTACTCAACTATTATGGATTAAACAACAACTTTCAGACTTTGAAATACAAGTAAATAATATCCCCATCTATTGTGATAGTACAAGTGCTATAAATTTGTCTAAAAACCCTGTACTACACTCTAAGGCAAAGCATATAGAAGTACGTTATCATTTTCTCCGTGATCATGTTAATCTTGGACATATACACATTGAACATGTTAGAACTGATCAACAAGTAGCTGACATATTCACTAAACCCCTTAATCAAGCTATCTTTGAGAATTTACGTGCAAGACTTGGCTTAATTGCTTACAACTGACAATACTGTCTAGATCATTCTGGGTATTGCTAACTCGGTTCAGTCTTTTGCATAATTTACAAAATTAAGGGGGAGAGAGAAAAAACATATATGTATATCATGTCAAGGGGGAGATAACACATTAAGGGGGAGATTAGGGAACGTTATGAGCTTACAAAACGTTATAATGCATGACTTAAGGAAAGAAATAGTTAAACTTACCACACACTTGATTTAGATGCTTAATATACACATATGTGAGGTAATTTTGCAAATCATCAAAAGGGGGAGATTGTTGTGATATATCATGTTTGAATGATTGCAAAATGCATATGTGAGCATGTATGTGTGTGTAACGTTTAAAGTATATGTGTGCATGAGATTGAATTTATGAGCTAAATGTGAAATTGATTGAATGAATCAAGATTGAACAAGTTTGATTAAGATCATGAGATTGAACTTGGCCAATTCAATCACATGTCTAAATCAAGACATGTTCAAACTGATCTTAGATGATATATATGCCAATACATGATCTAACCAAGCCTTGAAGTCACATGACTTACAATATAAGGCAAATTGCTCGGTTTAGTATCCTATTGCAGGTTTTGGTTCATATCTTGGGCAAATGAACTCCAAATTGAGTGATTCAAAAGCCCACATGATCCTTATTCAATTTAGAATCTAAATTGGCTGAGGAAAAGCATGC
>AP025071.1:13939550-14057020 GCA_036186865.1 Eustoma russellianum
ATTAATTGCTTACAACTGACAATACTGTCTAGATCATTCTGGGTATTGCTAACTCGGTTCAGTCTTTTGCATAATTTACAAAATTAAGGGGGAGAGAGAAAAAACATATATGTATATCATGTCAAGGGGGAGATAACACATTAAGGGGGAGATTAGGGAACGTTATGAGCTTACAAAACGTTATAATGCATGACTTAAGGAAAGAAATAGTTAAACTTACCACACACTTGATTTAGATGCTTAATATACACATATGTGAGGTAATTTTGCAAATCATCAAAAGGGGGAGATTGTTGTGATATATCATGTTTGAATGATTGCAAAATGCATATGTGAGCATGTATGTGTGTGTAACGTTTAAAGTATATGTGTGCATGAGATTGAATTTATGAGCTAAATGTGAAATTGATTGAATGAATCAAGATTGAACAAGTTTGATTAAGATCATGAGATTGAACTTGGCCAATTCAATCACATGTCTAAATCAAGACATGTTCAAACTGATCTTAGATGATATATATGCCAATACATGATCTAACCAAGCCTTGAAGTCACATGACTTACAATATAAGGCAAATTGCTCGGTTTAGTATCCTATTGCAGGTTTTGGTTCATATCTTGGGCAAATGAACTCCAAATTGAGTGATTCAAAAGCCCACATGATCCTTATTCAATTTAGAATCTAAATTGGCTGAGGAAAAGCATGCTTGACACGGATAAAAACTGACTTGACACGGTGGTGAAGCTTATTGATCTTTATAAGGGTTATTTTGGTAATTTCACCATTTGGACTTCTCATTCTTATTTGGTCTTCTTCCAACGGATTTATATGATCATATGACACATTTATAAGTCATGTCACATCATGGCAAAAATGAATCTGGAGCAGCACCATGTCTAGGTTCATCCTAGGACAAAATTCCTATTTTTGTGCTAAGGGGTATTCTGGTCTCTTCACTTGCCAATGGATCTTCTAACGTGTTATATATTGGTTATATGATGTTTATATGTGTTTATGTCACATATAGTACATGCCCTATATTCATGGAAACGGGCAGCATGGTATATCATTTGGGATTCTTATATTATGGTTATCACATATATGGTTTTCTTGGAATTCTTGGCATTCTTCATATGGTATTCTATGCTACATGTTGAAGACATAAATGGCTATATATTATATGTGTGCAAACGGATATTGGCACACAAATCATGTTCAAATTTTCAGATTTTGAACAAGTCAAGGCAAGTTGAAATAAATCCTATTTTGGTGCTGATTTCAAATGACTATTCTTGTATATTTTGGAGCTGGTTACAAACGGCTATTTTGGTTCAAATTTGGAGCAAAAATCTCTCAACTAAGAAAGCTATGCAACGGCTATGTGTTCAAAAGTTGAAGACTAATTCAAACTCAAAAGCTTGGCTGATTTCTATCTATCTTTGAACTACTCTCCAATGCCTATCTTCTAGGCCATTCCAACGTTCATTTAGTGTTCAAAATGAGGAGATAAAATTGTTCAAAATACACGCCAATTCAGCTGCATACATGGCAAGTTATTCACACATGGACATTGCTGATTGGAGCTGCCTTTTAAACGTTCAAATGAAGCTGTTTTTCCACCTCATTTCAACGGCTATAATGGATAAGATGAAGGGTAAAAGTTCAGATTGGAAGACCAATTCAAAGCATCAAAAGATCAACTTTATTTTGAAAGTCAAATGCTGAATTTGGATAGCTAGAAAAGTGCTGAATTTTCTCCATTTATCAACCATTCCAACGTCTACATTAAGGAGCCTTTAGGCTGTCCTCTTGGCTATAAATAGCTCCAAAGGTGAAGAGTAAAAGTGCACCAACGAAAAACAAAAGAAAAGCAAGCAAGACATTCAGCTCTTTGTCTCCATTCTTCTCTTCTATTCTTCTATATTGAAGAACACATTTGCAGCAAGCTTTATGATTGTATAGTTCTTCATTTCTTGTCATTTCAACACCTTTAAACGACATATATTGTAAGGGAGAAGCTGGTGTATAAAGCTAACTCCTTAGAGGTGAGCAAAAGGTGCAAAGGTGCAAAGGTGAAACAAACTAGTTGCTGTTTTTCAGTTTTGGTGAAGTCTCTTGAAGAAGTTGGTGAAAAGCTTCTTCCTTTGACTTTGTAAGGTGATATTGGTGTTTGGTGTTTAGTGAAATCCAAGAGAAGGTGTCTCTTGGGACTGGAGTAGGTCACATTGACCGAACCAGGATAATTCCTTGTGTTCTTTACTTATTTTCTGCACTTACTGTTTTCTGCCTGAGAATTACACTAACTTGGCACGCATAATTGAACAAGCAAACAGTCTTAGAATTGCATGAATTTTGGATATATTATACTTCAATGTGTTAGCTTTCATTAGCCGCAAGAATCACTAAATTCTAAGGAGTTTAGCATATTCAAATCGTCTTCACAAAATTGTTGCTACATTCTGTGAACAATTCTGACCAGTGTGCAAAACTTGTTCAATTTGAATAGGTTATCCTACGAATCTTGAAGTGAGCCTTATATCAAATTAAACTAGACATTGTAAGGTTTAATTTGACATAAGATTCATCAAAATAGCACGGGTAGATTTTGAGATATCATCGTTTGAAGTTAAGCTAACATTCTGCCTGAAACTGCCAGAATTGCACACTTTACTTGTCTTGTTTATTTGAACGTGCAAACTTGCTTGGAATTGACTGAATTTTTTGTGACATACTATAAACATCCTAAACTTGATCTCTGCCAAGTTTGAGAGCTTGCACAAGTGTATAAGTGGTTCAACCAAAACACTCAAAACAGTGAACTGTTTCTGGAAATTCCAGAACCTGAGGCTAAAGAGGCAAAGGGGTCTTCAAACAAGTTTTTGAAGGTAATTGTAGTGTAATTTCCGCTAACCCACTATTCACCCCCCCCCTCTAGTGGTGCTGTACAGGTCCAACAACATACATGCCATACAAAGATGGCCAACCTATATACACTGCAAATAATCAAAACTTTCGTGCACCAAATGTCTAATAAAGCCCCAAAGTCATATAATTATACACATTAATTACCTATCATCTTCCTTGATCTGTTGGAAATTCAAATTCAAATTAAAGCATCACATGACCAATTTTTTTCTCAGCTTTTGGAGCTTAAATTACACATCATACTATGTGTATTATGTGGTATATAACATATTTTACATGTCTAAGGGGTTTGAGATTAATTGGAGAAAAATCACGCAATCGGCAGAAGTTGAAAATTTGTTTTTCTACACTTTCAAGAAGAGGTTTTTATTGCTACACTTTGTGACATGTGTCTAGACATGTCTTACACATCCAAGACACATCTTGGAGTATTCTAGAAAACCAAGTTAAATGGTGATTAAAATTTACCATATATATGAAGATACTACATCATTATTTGTCAAAATTCAAAAATGACTTTCAACACTTTTACTCTCAATTTCCGTTTTCACATCATTTTCAACGCCTCTGGAAAAATAGCAAATGTTTTTTGAAAATCATTAAATTTTGTAGATACATAGATAAAGGTCTTAGGTTTCATTTGAGACAAGTTTCATTGAATTCGGAGAAGCATAATTCATCCAAACGTTCATAATTCTGAGACTAGTGCAATTTGATTTTCAGATTTGCAAAGGTTGAGAACATCAACATGGTTGATATACATGCCAAAGGAATTTTGAGAAACTGTTTCAACCCTTCAAGTATACATCTTAAGGGTCATTCTATAAAATGTTCAGATCATTTAGAGTTGTCATTAAATAGGAATTAATTTTTCATTTTAAGAAAAAAAATTTCATAGATTGACAGAGTCCAAGTAAAATCGTTAGTTCAGGGCCTTACACTTTGAATTTTAATCTGAAATTTTTATGACATATTGATAACATCTTAGAGTACATTGTCAGAAAATTGTGCGAATTTTGAAGGTCTATAACCTGGTCATTCAGTCAATCAAAAATAGGATCTGAAAACAGAGTCTGTTTTCAGAAGTGAGTAATTGACCAATTAAAGTTTTTAAAAACCAATTTTTCCACACTACTATTCAACCCCCCTTTTAGTGGTGCTATACATGTCCGACATATCATACACAACTTTACTATCACTAATGCTAGCACGTATAGCATCAAGTTGATCCCATAGGTCGAAATTCGTTTCTATGCTTCTTGTACAATAATACATATCTTTAAGAGTTTCAAATATATCAGCAATATTTTTATTTAATCCAGTAATAAATCTAATCATAATCAATTCTCCATGTTCTTCAATGTAAGCTTTGTACAAGTTATCTAACAACTTATTATAATATTTATGCACAGTTAGACTAGCTTGAATGTGTGATACCAGGTTATTTTGCTACTCCAATCACTTACCCATATGTATTTAGATTAGCCAAAGTGAGCATGTGCCTTTTTAGCTCTTCATTGTCCATTTTGAAATAGAATATACACCATATGGTCTCAATCAATTTGTAACCATCTATGAAATCCAAAGTGCTCATGCTAAATAACAAATCAAAAAAAACTAACACAAAGAGAAAAAAGATGTGATTATGTTAGTGAAAACAAAAAAATGCATCGTGTCTTTCCACTCTCATGTTTAGATTAACTCAATAGGCTTTTACCTCTCCTCTTTTAGTCTCACAAGCACTCAAGCCTTTTTCCACTCTATTTGTGTTTTTCTTTAGATGCTAAATTAGAATCAATATCAAGTCGAGCAAACGCGTTGCGGTCTTCACACAACTTGTATATCTTCGTCAAGGGGTATGTATGTCATACGACAATGGTAGCAAAGGGAATATAAGGACTCAATAGAAATGGGACAAAGTAAGAATCAAAGAAAAACAAGAAACCAAAAGTGATGTTATGGGCTCAGCCAAATATTCACTTAAGGGGTTGCTTCGGGTAATCCTTAGCCAAACTTGGTCAAGTATGGAATCAAACAATGCAATCCTATTGGCCTAATATGCACAAAAATGTTTCAAATATGTACATGGCAGTTTAGGCAAATATGACGTTGTGCCTTTTTATTGCTTTGTGGATTAAAGTTCGGTTTTGAGAGGAACATTATATATTCACTCCCAAAATTTCTGCATAATTTGAAAGTAGACAAAGAAAAAATCAAAATGCCTTTTAAATAACTCAATTCCGATGTGTATGCGTGAAGTTCTTGGATTTTCTTTTTTATCTTCTTTTTGCTTTTGATTTTCAAGTCGTTCCATTTCTAATGGAGTCAAAGACACTCTCTCCTTGACTTTGAAATATGATGGAATAAAGCAAATCACTCAGTAAATTGGTTACACTTCTTATATTGTGAACTAGCAATTGATCGACACAGGTTGATGCAATTTTTATTATAGGTCATCAGGAAACAACCTCTATGGTAGTGCATATCTGACGCCCAATTACCCTGCCATAGCGGGAGCCTCTGAGGCATTGAGGTTTGGGGCTGTTTTATATAGCCGAGTGTTTAAGCTCTTGCCTTCAGCTTGGGGCCTATTTGGCTCATTTGTATGATGATGAGCTACTGTTGTTAGGGTGTTTTGTGTTTGAGCTGGGTGTTGTATATTTTGGGATCAGCCATATATGGTTGTGATGGAAAATTAGGGCTTTGGACGATTTTAGATGATAAAAGGTTGGTTATTTTGTTTGACTTCGGCTGGGGTGATGGATACGTTTCAATGCAAATACCCCACCAAGAATCACAAATATCCAATCACAAACACAACCAAATCAACTAAGAGCTTCAAGCAACAAGGTTTAATTCAAGACTTGGAGGCAATCTTAGCAATAGTAGTCAGCTTCTCAGTTTAGGCTGATTGAAAACAACTAGATGCAAGCACTAGCTGAAAAGCTGCAAATATATGCAACAAGATTATGCAGAATACGTTCTAATTAAGGAAGTAATCTAATTCAAGATGATCAAGAAAATAAAAACAAATATATGGGACAGTTTGTATGCGGCATAATATTTTTTAAATGGATGACGTATGCTATGTATGAAAAGAATATGGATGAATAAAGAACGTGTTTTGGACAAAAGACCCTGAGGCTCTGACACCAAACTGATGCAAGTCTTACATGCAAAGATACAACCTTTCCTGTTCTAAACGGTCATCCTCAAAACATCATGTTCAGTTGTCAAGAACCATCAAAGATCACCCTTGTGTCGTATACTTCTTGGCTTGGAATGAGCAAGATTCTTTCCGCTTAAAATGTGTTCGTGATCTAAGCATGAATTCACGCCCTTGATACGTGTTTTTAGTGGTGAACAACTCAGATTCCTCAGAAGTTTTGCTCAAGACCTTGATATGAACCTTAATTGTGATCAAAGATCAACACAAGTAAAACTTGCAAAGATATATGCCTTTCAGATGAAACAAACAATTTCTATTTAGGTCCGTGCACAAATTTTGTGCATACATACCCTGTAAACATGCACAATCTATGCTAGAAAAAGAGAACAAAAGACTCCTAGTAAATCTAGGATTCTGAAATCTTGTTTGATTTGCAAGGGGATTCCTGACCTTATAAAAGCATGCTGATGAGCTCTTCAACAAAGTTGTAGATACGGATCTTTCCTTTCTATATGATTTTGAATCGCATCAATCTGATGTCTGTAGGCCGATATATGATTTAAATACAGATAGATGGTCCTGCAATCAAAACCCTAGTTTTCTCTAAAAGGAAAGTTCTTTCCAAACAATTCCTTCAACATACCAAAATGATCCAACAACTTCTAGAAGACCCTAAAAATAGAATAAAATATTTATAAGCCCATTTAGGCTAAAATAACACCCTAAAAGGCCATACACGGGCATCGTCCTTCGAGCATATTAACGTGACCAAGGCATGCTCTTTTTTTGTTAATGGACCTTGAAAATTATCATTCAAACACCAAGGATGTCCTTCCTCCCTCTGCATCCTACTGCACATCCTTTCCATGCTATTTAGCTCATTTGACCACATCATCAAATGAGGAGATCCAAAAGCCGAAATTGAATTTCAGATCATGATCTACGATTCCTAAGAAAGGATTGAGACAAAAATTGGCTTCTAGAAGGGTCAAACCATTTGCCAACAGATTGCACATTTGTAACCTTTTGTGTAGCCTTTTGATTAGCCTTTTCTTTAGCATTGTTGACTAGACTTTTTAGACTTCTTGGCACCATTTAAAGGGGTGTACCAACAGGCCATTTACACACATGAATTTCGAGAATTGATCAAAAGAATTATTTGGCAAAATAGCCTATTTTCTCATCACAAACACTTACGAATTTTGCTTTGATTTCTTAAAAACAACTTGAGTGCCTTCTTTGTTTCTTTGAAGATCAAAGCTAGAATCCAATCAAGGTGTGAGCAACTTTGTGAGGGATATCTAAGATCAAAGGTGTGGCATCTAAGAGGGTGCAAACTTGCTTGGAAAAGGGGTAACTTTTGAAAAAGGCTGAAACAATACCTTGGTGATCAACGGCTCGGAGGGAGTTATACTTTTGATTACAACTGTTAAGGATCCAAGTGTTAGCAGAGACGATCCGTATAAGGAGCGACAACCACGCTTCAGTTTGGTATCCGACCAAAGGTTCTTCTTTAATCTATCCTTCATTTTTTGTCTTTTGTGTCTTCATCTTTGTGCATTCAAAAAATCTGTCCAAACAAAATCAGTCTTATAATTTCGTCCTACTTGTTGTCCAAAAAAATGACGCGTGCGTGCGGGCTTGATTCACTCTTCCACCTTCCAACTCCTCCCAACGGTTTAGGCACAAAGAAGACACCTTCTCCTTGCTTCCTTTGAGTAGAAATCGCTTGTTTCTAAGCAACACCAATGACTTCAAGTGGTAGCTTGTAGGCAAGCTCTTTAAGAACCCTCTAGGAAGCACTATAGGCTATGACAAACACCCCAAATATGCTCAACTTTGAAAATTATTAAGCTTGATTTTTAGTGCAAAATCAGAAAAACAAGTCTTCACACAAAAAGAGAAGAAAATCGAAATAATTTTCATTCAATTCACAACGGCATATACTCGGCCAAATGAGGCCTTACTTATGCTGAATTTTGCTAGCTAACAAGAGTCCTAGATGGATAAAATTCTATCTTAGAAGTCTATCAAAAGTTTGAACAAAAACAATCTACAATTTGAAATAAAGTTTAAACTTGGAAAAACTATATATCTTGTCTTCAATTAAGAGTTGTTATCTTGATCCTTGGGAGGCGTTCCTTCAGCCAAATTTTGAGTGTCATCGGAAGGCTTGTTGTTTGAATTTTGAGGGTTGGGATGAGCTTGTGATGCACTCCCATGAGGATCAAACACATGTCACAATGTTTAGTTGGTTCTCTAGGACATGCATTATTTGTGTGAACGTTTAAAGGGCATCTGACTATTCATGTCTACAAGTGTATGTCTTTTAGTCTAACACACCTTTGAACATGTCATATATAGCGTATGTGTTGTTTTTGGATGTGTTTGAACATATTTTAGATCAAGGAAACATGCACTAAAGTCAAGACAATGTTCAAACACAAAGCTGAAGACAAGTTGTCAAGTAGGCGCTCGACACCCAGTTGGTATTTTGGCCATGTCTCTCCAACCACAAGTCTAGTTGATCTGTTTTCAGTTGGAGGTGAAAGCTAAGAATGTAGGGGAAGTTCGCAGTTTCCATGGTCTTGCAAGTTTTTATAGACGCTTTGTCAAAGATTTTTCTTCCATAGCTGCACCCCTAAATGAAATTGTTAAAAAAGATGTGCCTTTTAGGTGGGAAGAGCCACTGCAACAAGCATTTGATGAGCTTAAACGTAGGTTAACCACTGCACCCATACTTAGGCTACCAAACAAAACACACCCAACCGCCTGCATCCATACGATGCGGGCAGAATAGAAAGCGTAGCATGGAAGAATATCTCTATGGTCTAACATGAGGTGTATGAACATCTGTGAACAAGCTGCCGCGCACCAATGGTGGGAAATCCGAACAGGATGAAAAGATGGAAGTCCTCGTGTGCAGGAGACCATGCTGAGATAAGAAGTGGGCAGCCGAATTAGCTTCCCTTGGAATATAGTCCACTCTTGCTCCCATTAATTGCAAATATTGTTTGAGCCTAGCATAATCACTTCCTAAACGTCCAGAAACATCGGATATGCCATTAAGCAGACCAACTAAGGCTAAGCAGTTAATTCAATATATAGGCCCACATATTCAGCCATGACAAAGAATGTTGTGATATATCATGTTTGAATGATTGCAAAATGCATATGTGAGCATGTATATGTGTGTAACGTTTAAAGTATATGTGTGCATGAGATTGAATTTATGAGCTAAATGTGAAATTGATTGAATGAATCAAGATTGAACAAGTTTGATTAAGATCATGAGATTGAACTTGGCCAATTCAATCACATGTCTAAATCAAGATATGTTCAAACTGATCTTAGATGATATATATGCCAATACATGTTAATTATATGATCTAACCAAGCCTTGAAGTCACATGACTTACAATATAAGGCAAATTGCTCGGTTTAGTATCCTATTGCAGGTTTTGGTTCATATCTTGGGCAAATGAACTCCAAATTGAGTGATTCAAAAGCCCACATGATCCTTATTCAATTTAGAATCTAATTGGCTGAGGAAAAGCATGCTTGACACGGATAAAAACTGACTTGACACGGTGGTGAAGCTTATTGATCTTTATAAGGGTTATTTTGGTAATTTCACCATTTGGACTTCTCATTCTTATTTGGTCTTCTTCCAACGGATTTATATGATCATATGACACATTTATAAGTCATGTCACATCATGGCAAAAATGAATCTGGAGCAGCACCATGTCTAGGTTCATCCTAGGACAAAATTCCTATTTTTGTGCTAAGGGGTATTCTGGTCTCTTCACTTGCCAATGGATCTTCTAACGTGTTATATATTGGTTATATGATGTTTATATGTGTTTATGTTACATATAGTACATGCCCTATATTCATGGAAACGGGCAGCATGGTATATCATTTGGGATTCTTATATTATGGTTATCACATATATGGTTTTCTTGGAATTCTTGGCATTCTTCATATGGTATTCTATGCTACATGTTGAAGACATAAATGGCTATATATTATATGTGTGCAAACGGATATTGGCACACAAATCATGTTCAAATTTTCAGATTTTGAACAAGTCAAGGCAAGTTGAAACAAATCCTATTTTGGTGCTGATTTCAAATGACTATTCTTGCATATATTGTGAGCTGTTTACAATGGTTATCTTGGCTCAAAAATGGAGCAAAATTTCGTATGCTATATGGTCAAGATTCAGGTTATAATGTGTGACAAAAAACAAGTCCTACAATGTAGCAAATTTGAAGCAAAAGTCTCTCAACCAATGCCATATGCAACGGCTATATTGAAGACCAATTCAAACAGCTGATTTCTCTCTATCTTTGAACTACTCTCCAATGCTTATGGTGGGCATGATTCTAGGCCATTCCAACGTCCATTTAACATTCAAAATGAGGAGCCAAATTTGTTCAAAACACACGCCAATTCAGCTGCACACATGGCAAGTTATTCACACATGGACATTGCTGATTGGGAGCTGCCTCTTAAACGTTCAAATGAAGCCATTTTCCACCTCAGCTTCAACGTCTAAAAAGGCATAAGATGAAGGATAAAAGTTCAGTTGGAAGACCAATTCAAAGCAACAAAAGATCAGCTTCATTTTGTTAATCACACATGCTGAATTTGAATAGCTAGAAAAGTGCTGAAATCTCTCCATTCCTCAACCAGCTTCAACGTCTACTTAGAGGAGCCTTTAGGCTGTCCTCTTGGCTATAAATAGCTCAAAAGGTGAAGAGTAAAAGTGCACCAACGAAAAACAAAAGAAAAGCAAGCAAGACATTCAGCTCTTTGTCTCCATTCTTCTCTTCTACTCTTCTATATTGAAGAACACATTTGCAGCAAGCTTTATGATTGTATAGTTCTTCATTTCTTGTCATTTCAACACCTTTTAAACGACATATTGTAAGGGAGAAGCTGGTGTATAAAGCTTACTCCTTAGAGGTGAGCAAAAGGTGCAAAGGTGCAAAGGTGAAACAAACTAGTTGCTGTTTGTTTTGGTGAAGTCTCTTGAAGAAGTTGGTGAAAAGCTTCTTCCTTTGACTTTGTAAGGTGATATTGGTGTTTGGTGTTTAGTGAAATCCAAGAGAAGGTGTCTCTTGGGACTGGAGTAGGTCACATTGACCGAACCAGGATAATTCCTTGTGTTCTTTACTTATTTCCTGCACTTACTGTTTTCTGCCTGAGAATTACACTAACTTGGCACGCATAATTGAACAAGCAAACAGTCTTAGAATTGCATGAATTTTGGATATATTATACTTCAATGTGTTAGCTTTCATTAGCCGCAAGAATCACTAAATTCTAAGGAGTTTAGCATATTCAAATCGTCTTCACAAAATTGTTGCTACATTCTGTGAACAATTCTGACCAGTGTGCAAAACTTGTTCAATTTGAATAGGTTATCCTGCG
The DNA here is from genome assembly GCA_036186865.1 of Eustoma russellianum. Classification (NCBI taxonomy): domain Eukaryota; kingdom Viridiplantae; phylum Streptophyta; class Magnoliopsida; order Gentianales; family Gentianaceae; genus Eustoma; species Eustoma russellianum. Next base: position 13,951,088 of record AP025071.1, read on the forward strand.
AATCTTGAAGTGAGCCTTATATCAAATTAAACTAGACATCATAAGGTTTAATTTGACATAAGATTCATCAAAATAGCACGGGTAGATTTTGAGATATCATCGTTTGAAGTTAAGCTAACATTCTGCCTGAAACTGCCAGAATTGCACACTTTACTTATCTTGCTTATTTGAACGTGCAAACTTGCTTGGAATTGACTGAAATTTTTATGACATACTATAAACATTCTAAACTTGATCTCTGCCAAGTTTGAGAGCTTGCACAGGTGTATAAGTGGTTCAACCAAAGCACTCAAAACATTGAACTGTTTCTGGAAATTCCAGAACCTGAGGCTAAAGAGGCAAAGGGGTCTTCAAACAACTTTTTGAAGGTAATTGTAGTGTAATTTCCGCTAACCCACTATTCACCCCCCCCCCCTCTAGTGGTGCTATACAGGTCCAACAAGTGGTATCAGAGCAAGGTTGAGCACCATATTCTTATTTGAGCTGAAAACAGTTTACACTCCAAGTTGCAAAGTTGCTGGAAATTTTCTGGTTGTCTTATATTCTTCATATTTGGTATCTACAACAAGGTGACACTTTCTTTCCTTCTTATAAGTGTTTTAAACGTTTTCTCACACACTAAGAAGCATGTCTAAGTCACACATGAAAATAGAATTAGAAGGCATGTCCACACAAAGACCACCTCTTTTTGATGGAGAAAACTTTAGTCATTGGAAACTTAGGATGAAATTGTTCTTAATGGCTATTGATATAGACTTGTGGTCTATCATTGAAGATGGACCTTATGTGCCTACTAAGCATGTTATAATTGATGGCTTATCACAAGAAGTTGAAAAATATAGAAAAGATTGGAGTGATGAAGATAAAAAGAAAATGAGTCTTAATGCTAAAGCAATGCAATTATTGTTGAATGGTTTAAGTAGGAGTGAATCTGCCTATGTCTCTTCATGTTTAAGTGCAAAGGATATGTGGAAATGTCTTGAAATGAAGCATGAAGGAACTAATCAAGTAAAGGAATCAAAGATTAACATGTTAATGACTACACTTGAAACATTTCATTTACTGCCTAATGAATCAATTGTTGATATGGATTTAAGGCTTACAAACTTATACAACTCACTTGAATCCCTTGGTAAAACGTTTTTGATGAAAGAAAAAGTGCAAAAAGTTTTGAGAAGTTTGCCAATTGAATGGGATGCCAAAGTTAGTGCCATTGAAGAAAGCAAAGATCTTTCTCAAATAAAACTTGATGAATTGATAGGTTCTTTAAAAGTTTATGAAAACAAGTTGAATATAAGAAAGGCTGAAACTAGTAACAAGTCTAAATCACTTGCATTTGTAACAAATGAACCCGAATCATCTAATCAAGCCGAGTATGAAAGTGATGATGAAAGTGATGAAGAAGACATAATGTTGTTAGCTAGGCGTTTAAGGAAGTTTTTCAAGAAAAGACCAACTAAAAGACAAGCAAAATCAGCTGCCCCTATCAATGTGAAATCTAACAAACAAGATGGTAAATGGTATGATAAAGAACTTAAGTGTTATGAATGTGGCAAACAAGGACACATATCATATGATTGTCCAAACAAGAACAAAAACCGTGACATGGATGAAAAGACAAGGACACAAACTAGAGTAGAACCTAAGCAAAGGAGGAAGAAAGCTCTTAAGGCAAGCACTTGGGATGACACATCTTCATCCGAATCCGAGGAGGAACCTGAAGTTGCACAAACATGTTTGGCTTCAAAGTCTACAAATGAGGTAACATTCGATTCTGACTCTGAATGTGATTTTACTCAAGATGAATTGTTGGATGAATTAGAAAAGTTGCATGATAGATATAAGAAACTATCCAAGGAGAAGAAAAGAATAGTTGAGGAGAAGAACAAGTTGGAGACGTCTAACTTGAATCTAACTTCTCAACTAGAAGTTCTTCAACTTGAATCATCTAACACTATTAGTTCAATGCAAAATCAGATTAAGGAACTTAAGAACAAACATGAAAATGTGCAATGTGTGCAATGTGTTGATTACAACGTTTTAAAGTCTAAATTACATGAAATACAAACTGAATTTGAATCATTAAAAGCATGCAACCTAGACTTGAACAAATCTTTAGAACAATTTAAGGATGGTTCCAACATGTTAGACACTCTTATTGCATCTCAAAAGCATGGAAATGACAAACAAGGTCTTGGATATGTTAAAGAAGCTGAATACACACCTAAGGAAACAACATTTGTATCATCTTCAACCAACATGAAATATAGGCCAAATGCATTTAGAAATGAACCTATTCTGCCCACACCACCTTCATCACAAAGATTGCAAAATGCATCAACATATAGGAAGGCAAATACACCTAGAAACCATGCTTACATGTATACAAGAATGCCTAAACAAAGTAGTATGAAATCTGCTCAAGTTATGCCTTATATGCAACAACATGCTTATGTGAAGAACATGACATACTCTCGGCCTAAATCAGTTTACAACACACGGCCTAGACACACACACATCTTGCGTATACACGGCCTAAATTCAATGCTTATACACGGCCAAGATATAACTCATATACATGGCAACATTCAAATGCATATAGAACTTACAATGCTTATTCAACTAGACATAAATGTGCAGCCCCTTTTCCATCATATTCTATGTATCAAAATCCACTATTTGTTCATTATATGCAACATGATTTTAACATTTCAAAACCAAGAAAGGTTGTTCAAGTTTGGGTACCTAAAGGTACACTAACATGAACTTAACTTGTCTAACCTTGAAAGGACCCAAAATCAAAGGGTACCTAAGTTGTTATTTACATTTGTAGGTACATAACATCAAAGAAAGACAAGTGGCTGGTTATAACAACAAAGAAGATGAAAAGAACAAAACCAATTGGATAGTTGATAGTGGTTGCTCAAGACATATGACGGGCAACAAAAATTTGTTTAGCACACTTAAAAACGTTGCAAAAGGTGGCAAAGTTACCTTTGGAGACAACAACCAAGGCCAAATAATTGGCAAAGGCAAGGTTGGTGATCCAAACAAGTTTGAGATCAAAAACGTCCTACTTGTAAGTAACTTAACCTTTGAGCTTTTAAGTGTTTCTCAACTATGTGACAACAACTTGAATGTTCTCTTCTCCTCCACTTCTTGTAAGATAATGGATAAAAACAATCAAGTTGTGTTAAAAGGAAAACGTGAAGGAAACATATATGTGCTTAACATGGATGATATGCTAAGTAGTAACACAAAATGTCTTGTTTCACATGAATCTGATCCCAATCTTTGGCATAGACGTTTAGGACACATTGGTATATCAACCTTAGAAAAACTACACGCTAAAAGTCTTGTTAAAGGATTGCCTAAACTTAACTTGAATGATTTTCAACTATGTGAATCTTGTATCAAAGGCAAACATGTTAGAGAATCCCTTAAGCCTAAAACCGAGGTCACAACGTCAAGAATACTAGAACTCTTGCATATAGACTTATTTGGTCCATGTAGAACAAGAAGCTTAGGTGGAAGTTATTATGTATGTGTAATAGTTGATGATTTCTCAAGATATACTTGGACATTGTTTCTTGCTTCAAAAGATGAAAGTGCATCATCTATAACTAATCTAATTAGACAACTTGAAAATGAACATGAATCACATGTTATTAAGATAAGGAGTGATAGAGGTGGTGAGTTTAAAAATAGTGAATTAATCAAATTCTGTAATGAAAAGGGTATAAAACATGAATTCTCCCCACCAAGAACTCCTCAACTTAATGGTGTAGTTGAAAGAAAGAATAGGACTATTCAAGAAGTAGCAAGAACAATGATGGTAGAAAACAAAGTACCTAAATTCTTATGGGCTGAAGTAGTAAACACTTCAAGTTATATGATCAACAGACTATCAATAAGAAAGAAATTGAACAAAACACCATATGAAATCTTAAATGGACGACTCCCAAAAGTAAACTATCTAAAAGTCTTTGGTTGTAAATGCTTTGTATTGAACACAAAAGATAACTTAGATAGTTTGATCCTAAGTCTGATGAACATATATTTGTGGGATATTCAATGAACTCTAAAGCATATAGATGTTATAATGCACAAACAAGAAAGATAGTTGAATCTATACATGTGAAGTTCAATGAAAATGCATATCTCCAAACAAGTAATCAACATGAAATCTATGTACCAAATGATCAAATACTTCATGATGAAGATGAACTTATCCTACCACCTACAAATGAACAAATTGAAACACCAAATCAAACTCTTGAAATGCATGAAGTTCAAACTCCCCCTACACAAGAACGTAATGAAGAAAATGTGCCTAACCAACCTATTGAACATCATGAACCTATTGAAGATGCACAACCAAGTAATTGGTGGCAAATAAGAGATAAACAAAAGCATCCTCAAGAACTTATCATAGGAGATATAAATCAAGGGGTTAGAACACGTAGACAAATAGATCCTAATGAATATGATCAATGGCATGCACTTATATCCCAAATTGAACCCAAGAATGTGAATGATGCCTTAAACGATGCATATTGGATAGATGCAATGCATGAAGAGTTAAACCAATTTGAAAGAAACAATGTGTGGGATTTAGTACCTAAACCCGAGGATAAATCAATCATTGGAACTAAATGGGTGTTTAGGAACAAAATGAATGAACAAGGGGTTGTAGTAAGAAATAAAGCAAGACTTGTAGCTCAAGGATATAATCAAGAAGAGGGTATTGATTACGATGAAACATTTGCCCCCGTAGCAAGATTAGAATCCATACGCCTCTTATTAGCTTTTGCATGTTATAATAACATCAAACTATTCCAAATGGATGTTAAGAGTGCATTCTTAAATGGCTATATCCAAGAAGAAGTTTTTGTTAAACAACCACCAGGCTTTGAAGATCCAAAGAACCCTAATCATGTATATAAACTTAAGAAAGCCTTATATGGTTTGAAACAAGCCCCCCGTTCATGGTATGAAAGATTTGCCAACTTTTTACTAAGTAACAACTTTCAAAGAGGAACCATAGATAGTACCTTATTCTTGAAAAAGAAAGACAAAGATTTGCTTGTAATACAAATATATGTAGATGACATAATCTTTGGTTCAACTAATCCTAACTTAGTAAAAGACTTTGAAGATTGTATGAAGTCTGAGTTTGAAATGTCTATGGTTGGTGAATTAAACTATTTCTTAGGCTTGCAAATAAAACAAACATCAAGTGGTATACATATCAATCAAGCCAAATACATAAGAGATATGATAAAGAAATTCAACTTTGAAAACTTGAAACCATCTCCAACACCAATGTGTACTTCAACAAAATTAGACAAAGATGAAAATGGTGTTGCATTTGATGAAAAACTATATAGGTCTATGATTGGTTCATTGCTATATCTAACTGCTAGTAGACCTGATATTATGTTTGCAGTATGTATGTGTGCAAGATTTCAAAGTATGCCTAAGTTGTCACACTTTAAAGCTATAAAAAGAATATTTAGATATCTTCAACATACACCAACATTAGGCTTATGGTATGATAGACAATCCAGTCTAAGTCTACATGCATATTCAGATGCAGATTATAGTGGATGTAGAGTAGATAGAAAGAGCACTAGTGGAACATGTCAATTCCTAGGAAACTCACTAATATCTTGGTTTTCAAAGAAACAATCTAGTGTTGCACTTTCTACTACTGAAGCAGAATATATGGCTTTAAGTCTATGTTGTACTCAACTATTATGGATTAAACAACAACTTTCAGACTTTGAAATACAAGTAATAATATCCCCATCTATTGTGATAGTACAAGTGCTATAAATTTGTCTAAAAACCCTGTACTACACTCTAAGGCAAAGCATATAGAAGTACGTTATCATTTTCTCCGTGATCATGTTAATCTTGGACATATACACATTGAACATGTTAGAACTGATCAACAAGTAGCTGACATATTCACTAAACCCCTTAATCAAGCTATCTTTGAGAATTTACGTGCAAGACTTGGCTTAATTGCTTACAACTGACAATACTGTTTAGATCATTCTGGGTATTGCTAACTCGGTTCAGTCTTTTGCATAATTTACAAAATTAAGGGGGAGAGAGAAAAAACATATATGTATATCATGTCAAGGGGGAGATAACACATTAAGGGGGAGATTAGGGAACGTTATGAGCTTACAGAACGTTATAATGCATGACTTAAAAAAAAAGAACTAGTTAAACTTGTCACACACTTGATTTAGATGCTTAATATACACATATGTGGGGTAATTTTGCAAATCATCAAAAGGGGGAGATTGTTGTGATATATCATGTTTGAATGATTGCAAAATGCATATGTGAGCATGTATATGTGTGTAACGTTTAAAGTATATGTGTGCATGAGATTGAATTTATGAGCTAAATGTGAAATTGATTGAATGAATCAAGATTGAACAAGTTTGATTAAGATCATGAGATTGAACTTGGCCAATTCAATCACATGTCTAAATCAAGATATGTTCAAACTGATCTTAGATGATATATATGCCAATACATGTTAATTATATGATCTAACCAAGCCTTGAAGTCACATGACTTACAATATAAGGCAAATTGCTCGGTTTAGTATCCTATTGCAGGTTTTGGTTCATATCTTGGGCAAATGAACTCCAAATTGAGTGATTCAAAAGCCCACATGATCCTTATTCAATTTAGAATCTAATTGGCTGAGGAAAAGCATGCTTGACACGGATAAAAACTGACTTGACACGGTGGTGAAGCTTATTGATCTTTATAAGGGTTATTTTGGTAATTTCACCATTTGGACTTCTCATTCTTATTTGGTCTTCTTCCAACGGATTTATATGATCATATGACACATTTATAAGTCATGTCACATCATGGCAAAAATGAATCTGGAGCAGCACCATGTCTAGGTTCATCCTAGGACAAAATTCCTATTTTTGTGCTAAGGGGTATTCTGGTCTCTTCACTTGCCAATGGATCTTCTAACGTGTTATATATTGGTTATATGATGTTTATATGTGTTTATGTTACATATAGTACATGCCCTATATTCAATGGAAACGGGCAGCATGGTATATCATTTGGGATTCTTATATTATGGTTATCACATATATGGTTTTTCTTGGAATTCTTGGCATTCTTCATATGGTATTCTATGCTACATGTTGAAGACATAAATGGCTATATATTATATGTGTGCAAACGGATATTGGCACACAAATCATGTTCAAATTTTCAGATTTTGAACAAGTCAAGGCAAGTTGAAACAAATCCTATTTTGGTGCTGATTTCAAATGACTATTCTTGCATATATTGTGAGCTGTTTACAATGGTTATCTTGGCTCAAAAATGGAGCAAAATTTCGTATGCTATATGGTCAAGATTCAGGTTATAATGTGTGACAAAAAACAAGTCCTACAATGTAGCAAATTTGAAGCAAAAGTCTCTCAACCAATGCCATATGCAACGGCTATATTGAAGACCAATTCAAACAGCTGATTTCTCTCTATCTTTGAACTACTCTCCAATGCTTATGGTGGGCATGATTCTAGGCCATTCCAACGTCCATTTAACATTCAAAATGAGGAGCCAAATTTGTTCAAAACACACGCCAATTCAGCTGCACACATGGCAAGTTATTCACACATGGACATTGCTGATTGGGAGCTGCCTCTTAAACGTTCAAATGAAGCCATTTTCCACCTCAGCTTCAACGTCTAAAAAGGCATAAGATGAAGGATAAAAGTTCAGTTGGAAGACCAATTCAAAGCAACAAAAGATCAGCTTCATTTTGTTAATCACACATGCTGAATTTGAATAGCTAGAAAAGTGCTGAAATCTCTCCATTCCTCAACCAGCTTCAACGTCTACTTAGAGGAGCCTTTAGGCTGTCCTCTTGGCTATAATAGCTCAAAAGGTGAAGAGTAAAAGTGCACCAACGAAAAACAAAAGAAAGCAAGCAAGACATTCAGCTCTTTGTCTCCATTCTTCTCTTCTACTCTTCTATATTGAAGAACACATTTGCAGCAAGCTTTATGATTGTATAGTTCTTCATTTCTTGTCATTTCAACACCTTTTAAACGACATATTGTAAGGGAGAAGCTGGTGTATAAAGCTTACTCCTTAGAGGTGAGCAAAAGGTGCAAAGGTGCAAAGGTGAAACAAACTAGTTGCTGTTTGTTTTGGTGAAGTCTCTTGAAGAAGTTGGTGAAAAGCTTCTTCCTTTGACTTTGTAAGGTGATATTGGTGTTTGGTGTTTAGTGAAATCCAAGAGAAGGTGTCTCTTGGGACTGGAGTAGGTCACATTGACCGAACCAGGATAATTCCTTGTGTTCTTTACTTATTTCCTGCACTTACTGTTTTCTGCCTGAGAATTACACTAACTTGGCACGCATAATTGAACAAGCAAACAGTCTTAGAATTGCATGAATTTTGGATATATTATACTTCAATGTGTTAGCTTTCATTAGCCGCAAGAATCACTAAATTCTAAGGAGTTTAGCATATTCAAATCGTCTTCACAAAATTGTTGCTACATTCTGTGAACAATTCTGACCAGTGTGCAAAACTTGTTCAATTTGAATAGGTTATCCTACGAATCTTGAAGTGAGCCTTATATCAAATTAAACTAGACATTGTAAGGTTTAATTTGACATAAGATTCATCAAAATAGCACGGGTAGATTTTGAGATATCATCGTTTGAAGTTAAGCTAACATTCTGCCTGAAACTGCCAGAATTGCACACTTTACTTGTCTTGTTTATTTGAACGTGCAAACTTGCTTGGAATTGACTGAATTTTTTGTGACATACTATAAACATTCTAAACTTGATCTCTGCCAAGTTTGAGAGCTTGCACAGGTGTATAAGTGGTTCAACCAAAGCACTCAAAACATTGAACTGTTCTGGAAATTCCAGAACCTGAGGCTAAAGAGGCAAAGGGGTCTTCAAACAACTTTTTGAAGGTAATTGTAGTGTAATTTCCGCTAACCCACTATTCACCCCCCCCCTCTAGTGGTGCTGTACAGGTCCAACAAAGAAGAGCATCGACCATAGCACTGCCTGCATTTCCACATTCAGTGAAAGAGATGGCACAGATGAAAGTTCCTTTATCGTCGCGTAATACAGCACCTCCTGCAGCACCCACGCTTACCTACTGCTGCATCAACATTCATCTTTAATTTACCTGTTGGCGGCAGATGCCATTTAACAATATATACATGTCTTGAGCGCAGATTAGGGGAACATTATTGTCAACTAAACGTGGAAGAGACGCAAGCAAACTTCTTTCCAGAAACAGAGGCGCACCATGTGTAAATATCCATGCGAAGTCGCTCATGGAGTCGCGTTAATGGAAAATCCTCACCAAATGTTATCATAGCATATTCCTTACAAATTGCAGTAATTGCAAGAATGGGTACCACGGCTGACAAATTACCTCTCATAGTAGATAGACGAGCCTTACACCACCAACTACGAAGATATTGCTTAAAAGTTACACATGCAGTATATGGGCTGTCAAAAGATTGGATAAGTGAAGCCAAATGGAATGTATCATGGGACATGTATAAAATATATGCATTTGAGCTGCCTCTGCATTCGAAAAAATGCATAACAAGTAGGAAAAGCCACAATCCAGCGAACAACATTATCTACAAAAGGCAACGCATTGTACCAAGCTTCCATAAGTATACCTGCGCTGCCAGAGGGGTCCCCTTCCACCAAATGTATCTTGCCACCGAAAAATGCGCTCTATGAGGGCGACAAAGATTATAGGCACTTTTCAAACTAAATTGTCCATTGGGGTCTGTACTCCAATTTAAACCATCAGGATTTCGCTGCGTATGTGCCACACAAAAAGCATCGATGCGATATAACCTCTTCCAGTCCATTGAATCATACACCAACGCAGCCATAGACGCACATGGCCATATTTCTAACGCACATAAACAGCCCACTTTGAGAAAGATGTATTATACATCCACCATAGTTTGCACTCATTAGCCTTTTGTAATTCACTTAAACTGCGAAAGGCTAAACCCCCTTCTGTTTTTGGATAACATACAGACTCCCACGACCGCCAGTGATGATGATGATTCCATAAGAAGTTAGACATTTTCCTGTTAAGCTCAGTTATCACACTTTTGGGGAGTTTGCTGCCGCCATAAACATGTAACAGTAGTGAAGTAAGAATTCAATGTATTAACGCCACTCGTCCAACCATACTTAAAAGTTTTTGTGACCAACCTGTTAAGCGTGCATCAAGGTGAGCAAGCAAAGATGTACTAGTAGTGAGAGCGATTAAGGCCTTTAAATGGATAAGAGCCCAAGTACTTTATGGGCAACACCGAATGTCGCACATTTAGTTCCATGATTACTCTACGTGAAGAGAGACCACCCGCCCACCACACATTGACTCTTATGATAGTTAACTAACTGCCCCTAGGCACGCTGATATCGCTCAAGAAATTGCTTAAATGCTTGCAGATTGCTGAAAGAGCCATTAAGAAAAACCAATAAAATCATCCACAAATCCAAGGTGGGATACAGGTTGTACATGACCACTTAGCGAAGCCCTTGAGTTGGCCCCATTGAAACAAAGCCTTGAGGCCTCTAGAAAATCCCTCCAAAGCAAGTATGAAAAGAAGAGGAGACAAGGGATCACCCTATTTAAACCCCTCTAGAAGGTCGAAAAAATCCACAAGGCTTTCCATTATCATCATAGAACAGCAAGTAGCAGCCAGATTATTCACGATGAGACGCACAAAGCAGGATTGAAAGCCGAATCGCAGCAGGAAAACCTCCAAATATTGTCATGATACACGATCAAATGCCTTTTCCATATCCAATTTAACAATTACCCACCTGCCCGCCCCAACACTTTCGATCCAATATGTGAACCATCTCCTTTGCCATCAGGATCTGCTCAGCGATATCTCTGCCTGGCAATAAATCCGGATTAATCTGGAGAAATCATCTAGGCAAGAGCTCATTCAAGCGAGTGGATATAATGCATATTACCACTTCAGAGATAAAATTTGTTAAACAAATAGGTCGATAATCACCAAATGTTGAGGGGTTGGAGACTTTGGGATTAACATATCAAGGAAGCTGCCATAATCTTGGGCATTCGAATGCCTAAGAAGAATTCTTTACCGCCAATAAAATATCTAAATGGATAACATCCCAGAAATGTCTGTAAAATGACCCTGGAAAACCGTCTGGCCCCGGCGTACTGGAAGGACTCAACTGCCACGCAGCTGTCGAACTTCATCAAGCAATGGCATTTGTACCAATTGACCATTATCCGCATCTGTCAAGATTTGGGGTATATGTTGTAATAAAAAGTCGTGATCTTCCGTGGGTTCTACAGCAAATAACCTCTCAAAGAATGTGAAATCTTCTTGTTGAATTGATTGAACTATGTCGCAGATTGTACCATCTTGCTTATTGATAGATACAATTGCTTGCTTAAGTCTGCGATGTTTCATTATTTGGTGATAGAAATCTGTGTTTGCATCTCCTTCTTTAAGCCATTTAACATTCGCTTTTTGTTTCCAATAAATCATGGCAATGCGTTTGTAATGCTACCAATTGCGCTTTAGCCAAATGATATGTTGTTCGATTTGGCTCAGTAGGCGCAACATCATAATCTTTTTTTGCGCGTACAGTATTCTCCTCAGCCACCTGTAACTCTGTGAAAATATTACCAAAAATTTGTTTGTTCCATATGCGCAAATCCGCTTTAAGCCATTTCAGCTTTGCATAAAATCCATGCATCCCACCAACTGTAGGATACGACCCCCACTTGCGCTCTCACATACTGTTCAAAATCTGCATGCGTGAGCCATGCATCCAATAACGAAAAGACATTGGACCCGCAGTGATGTATGTCTGACAATGTAATAGCACTGGCAAATGATCCAACGTAGCTCTATGAAGATGCTTAACGAGAAGGGATGTGTAACTGTCTGAATACGTAGGAGTACACATGAAGCGATCCAATTTACGCCACACCTTACCCAAACCCTACCATCCGACCATGTATATGGAGATCCTTGAAAAGGTATATCCAATAAACCACAAGACTTAACAAAATTCTTGAATGTGTTAAAATCACCACCTAATGATCTTATCGATGGTGTTGCTACACCTTTATGCTCATTTAAAGAGAGGAATGTGTTAAAATCACCACCTATCAGCCAAGGCAAAACCATCTCCTCAGAAAAGGAACATAAATCCTGCCGTAATGGACGACGTGATGCAGCAATATGTTTTGCATAAACGGTAGTGAGCCAGAATTCCTTTGCCGTTGAGTGACATCGAACCCGCATGGATAAATTCTATATCCCATGACGCACACCCAAAATATCCATGAAAAAGTCACGCCAGAAGATCCAGATATTGCCATCTTCAGACGAACATGATTTTGAAAACCCTAATTTCAGCCGAAATTGCTCAAGCCGAGATACTCTGAACTTGGGTTCTATTGGGACTAATAAATGCAAATTATATTGACGAATTAGAGAAATAAGATGTGATAATGAGGTGTTGATACCTCTAATGTTCCAGAGAAGGATCTTCATTGAGATAAAGAGGGCGGCAAGTTAATGACAGTACGCTTCGATGCAACCACATGTAACAATTGATGAAGGGAGAGCTGACGGTAAATCACCTTTCTTTCGACGAGGCCGTCGTGTCTGTAATTGTAGCAGGTTATCCACAGCCATAGTCACATCTGGATGGGAAATATCAGGATGTCCATCTTCCGATGGAGGTGTGGTAGATAAAGCATGGGCTACTTCCAGAACTGCATTACGCAAGTCTTGTGAATTCACATGTGTGTCAGCATGCACCTCAGAGTCCGATGCATGGGACAATGTCGGATCTATGTCAATCATCTAGAGGAGGATTGAGCGTAGCAGATGTGCAGTTCAGCAAAACCAAATCATACGCATTGGAAATACCTGCTACTCTCAATTCATCAGTAATCCTATTGGATAATGAAGATGGTATCACTTTGTCAATTTGCTCATCCGCCACTAACTGGACTTCCTCTGATCGCTCAGCGACGACCTCTGTTAAAGGGCCACTTGCACCTCCGCTTGCATTGCAACCTCTTGCTGCAGGGCGTCTCCAACTGTGGCATCACGTATAGGCGGCTCACCAATAGATCTTCTATTTCTTTCATGATGAGGATCAAGGATCGATGAGGATCAAGGGTCCCATCAAGAGGTCAAGGGTCCTATGACAAGAAGGAGGGCAAGAGGACTTCGTCATCAAGTTGGAACGTTCTTGTATAAGCATGCTCAAAATGAGCCCAAGGTTCCATGGGTTCACTTCATTGAACCCACACTTTGACCGTTTTATGAGTAGGGCGTGTGCTTTCTTTATTTTTGAGTTTTATCTTGTTTCTTGTGATCTTTGTTTTATGTGTTTTCTTTGTAGGCAAATTAGGTACATGGAAGATCCAAATAAAATGGAGGCCCAAAAAGAGCATTATAAGCGTGTGTTGCAAAAAAAAGGAGACAAAAGGAATGTTTTCTTGAAAGGAATGTTTGTCTCCACAAAGACAAATTCAAATGTGTCCTAGCCGTGTTGTCTTGAAAGGAATTCCTTGTCCAAATTGAAATCAAAATCATTTCCAAGGATCACAAAAGGGCCGGCCACTTTGAATGCAAGGATGAAGTTCTACTTGAATTTGAACTTGAAGATAAACTTGCATTTAAATTCAACCATGATTTGAATTCAAGTTTCAACCAATTGGAGACTTAAATTTCAAGAAGATTTCAGCTTAATTTTCAGCCTTGGACACGCCATCTTGAAGGATAAAAGAAGGATAAATGCCATTCAAACTGAATCCAAGTTTGAATTCAAGTTCAACTCAATTTTGAATTCAAACTTCAACCATCTTTTGAATTCAACTCCAGCCATATTATCATCATCAAATCAGATTTCAAGACACCTCTTGGACATGTTAAACACGGCTAGAAGGAGTGAAGGAACGGATATGCAAGAGCCACATTCAAAGTGAACTCAAATTCAAAACTCAACTTGAATTCAAATTCAACCAACTTTTGAATTCAACTTTAAGTCTCATCCTACTTATCAAATCATCTCCTCTAAGACATTATTTGGACATCAAACATGGCTGGATACATGAGAGATAACACCTTGCAAGCATTTCAAATTTTAGCTAATAATTTGTTTTAGTTTTGAATTTAAACAATTTTCAATTTTCAAACAATTGTTAGCTAGATTATTTGAATTAAAATTCTGGTCATTTTAAAGGCTGATAGGCCGAGCCAATGTAGCCTATAAATAGAGCCTATGGCCGATTGGATTGAACAACTTTTGATGAATAACAATTCTCGATATTTTCTTCACTTTGTGTGAGACTTTTGTTTTCTTGGTTTTGCATTAAAACCTAAGTTAAGATCTTTCAAAGTTGAGCATTTTTAAGGTGTTTCCATTGCTAAAAGAATGCCGTCCAGGAGGGCCATATCGGTTTGTCTGATCAACGACCATCTTGAAGTGTTGGTCTTGTTCATTTGATGCCACACGTTTTTATCACTAAGGAAGCAAGGGAAAGTCTTCTTCCTTGTGCCTAACCCTTTGTGAAGGACGTTTGGAAGGTGGAATTATTGGAGCCCACGTCTTGCACGCATCAAATTGGTATCAAAGCCCAGGTTACTCTATTCCACCATCTATCATTTTCCTTTTCGTTTAAGTCTAGTCATTTGAAGTTCAGTTGTGTCCTTCTACCCTTCATTCTACACACCATTTGTGTTGCATTTCATACAAAACAAAACCAAAAACAAAACGTCAAGTTGTTTGAATCATTTGCATTTTGTTGAGTCTTGTTCTTCATCATTCTAGCATCTTTGTTGATTCTTGTTCTAGTGTCACGTTATCCAACTTGTGCATCAAACATCTAACATTTTATCATTCAAACTTGAACAATTAGGGTTTGAGCATTTAGAGTACATTCAGCTCTCTTTTACTACAACCATCAGTCTATAAAGCTACCTCGGTTTCAAATCATCTTGTTGCTACCGAAGGTGTGTTTGTCTTCATAAGCCCTTTTCAACATCAAGAAAAACCCTAAAAACCACCACAATACCCACGGCCCAACCAGCACCCACCCCAACCCAACCCTAAAAATCACCAACCTAATTTCAAAATACCTTATTTATACCCTAACACAAGCCCCACCCAATTTTACCAAAAGAAATCAGCATCCAAAGTTCCCAATTCATTCAAAAAAACCCTAACCCTAGAATTTGAATTTTGGTTCAATTCTGTCCTACACTTAGCCACTATCCCAAATTGACCACACAAATCATCAATTACCAACCCAAATAGCCATATATACCGAACAATCAACTCCCAAAATCCAATCCTACAAATACCCCAAAAAGGTTTCAAAAACCCTAAATTGAAAAACCCTAACCCTAATCCCCAATTCCGCCCTACCCCAATTTCCCTCACCTTCCAAGGTTATTTTGTTGCAATTCAAGGTTGCAAACTACAATTTAAAGACATTGCACTATTCTGTCTGAAAACAAAAGTGCTAAGTGCAAAACGCGTGAAAGTTCAATTCTGCCCCTAGTAAAAAAAAGGAATCTGAACCTTGCTTACGTTGAAATAGCAAGGAAGGGAAGAAAATCAAAAGAACAAGAGAAAAGAAAAAAAGGGCAAAACGTTTGTGCATTAAATGGAAATTTTTTTGGTACAATTTGAAAACCTTGGATACCGTATTTCGTTTTGCTACATACAACCGTCCTCCCACATCATATTCTCCTTATCCTGCTCTTCTTGAACCAATCACACACTTGGTTGCTCGATTATTGCATGACTTGAACCATTTGTGGATAGTAAGTGCATAGAATCAAAATTAACTAAAGATTGCCCACGGCAACCTTAGTTCATCTTTGGTTCAGCCTTATACATCAATTTTGGTTGCTTATTTTCTTTGAATCTTAATAGAAATTTCAAGTTTGTTTCCATTTCGCTTGATCCTACTTTGATACTAATTGGTGCAATCGAAGCAAAAGGGAGAAACAAGTGGACATCGTTGTGATTTAGAGAAGCATTGGCAAAACACTTTCTTAATTGATCACTTTGAGCCTTCTTAACTTCAGGTTATCCAAGAACCAAAGTGGTAAGAGAGTGGAAAGAAGAGAAAGAGGAGTGTTTATAGTTTGTTTTCACTAATCATTTAACGTTTGTTTCTCTTTGTTAGTTTTGCTTCTTTCCTTTTTCTTTTTGTTTTCGTTCAATTCCTTAGGCAAAATGGAGAGCAGCACTCATTCCGCTTCTAGCAAATCAAAGGAAGCCAAGACAGTGGACAACACGCAACAACAAATGCTGGAGATGTTAAAACAGCTCATGCATGACAATGAGGTAATCGAACATCGATTAGAGGATGTTGAACAGAGCTACAAGACAAGTGATGGCCAGGGCACAAGCAGAGCCGTTCCCATGCCACAACCAAGACGTCACCCCCCAGAAGAAGTTGAGAATGACAACCTTAGACCACCACACATCAATCCAAGAAGGTTTGTTCCTCCAACACAACCAAGGAGGTACGCTCCAAGAAGGTTCAATGATGATTATATTCCATTTGAGCATGATGATTATGACTTTGATGACCACCCTCCCCGTGGTTACCAAAGACGCCAAAATCCCTTTTTCCCACAAGATGACGATTTTCTCAAAACAAAATAAATATTCCCATGTTTTATGGTAAAAGTAATGCAGAGGAATATTTGGAATGGGAAACGAAAGTGGATCTAATCTTTTCTTGTACCAATTACAGTGAATTACAAAAAAGTGAGGTACGCTTCTATTGAGTTTTCTGGTTATGCACTAAAGTGGTGGACAAATTTGTGTCAAATAGAACTAAGATAAGACAACCGCCAATTGCCACTTGGGAAGAAATGAAGTTTGAAATGAGACGACATTTTATTCCAAACAATTATGAGAGTTCTATTTTCACGAGTTTGCAAAACTTACGACAAGGTTCCAAAAGTGTAGACGAGTATTACAAAGAGTTAGAAATTTTGTTGGAAAGGTCTAACTTGCAGGAGCCCGAAGAAGCCACCAAGGCTCGTTTCTTACATGGCAGGGAGATTGCGCAAAGGGTTGACCTTCAACCTTATCTCGACCTCACAACCATGGTCCATATGGCTGAAAAGATTGAACACCAAATCAAGGTACGTAGTTCCTCCAATTTCAATTCCACTTATCGTACTAATCAGTCTTCATCAAGGTTTTCCAACAAGCCTTCAGGTACGGGAAGTTCACGGCCTACAGAGGCCAAATACGTGCCAAGGTGCGTCACAAAGGCCGAATAATCGTGTGGAGTCCACACAAAGGCGCGATGACTGCGGCCAACAAAAGGCTCCTACCGGAAATTCTTTTGATCTCTTAAACAGGTTTAGGGACATTAATGCTATAAATATCAAGGACGTGGTCACATAGGAAAAGATTGTCCTAATGCAAAATGAATCATATTAATTGAGGAGACAAACGAATATGTGTCTGAGTCCGAGCATGAAAACGAGTCTGAGCATGATAATGAAATTGAACCTGAAGAGGATCTAGGCGCATTAGATGATTTTGACACTAAGGAGTTTCTTGTTGTGCGTAGAGCTTTAAATGCATATCCGAAATTAGATGATCACGAACAACATAGAGAAAACATTTTCCATATTCATTGCATGATAAATGGTAAAGTGTGCACCATGATCATTGATTCCGGTTCTTGTGCGAATGTGGCTAGCATCAAATTGGTAAGAAAACTGAATTTGCCTATGACTAATCATCCGCATCCTTACAAACTTGCATAGTTAAATGATTGCGGTGAAGTTAGCATAAGTAAACAAGTTTTGATTTCTCTTAGCATTGGTAGTTACAAAGATGATGTTTTATGATGTTGCACCAATGCATGCTAGTCATATCTTAATTAGTAGGCCATGGCAATTTGATCGACTTGTGACATATGATGGATATTTGAATCGTTATTCTTTCAAGTTGAATGGCAAACTTTATAAACTGCATGCACTTCCACCCCACAAAGTCCACGAGGATCACCAACGCATGTCTAAGTCTAGGGCCGATCCTAAGGAAAAAGAAGCTGAGAGAAAATTCGTGGAATGCATGAAAAGTTAGAGCAAAAAACAAGAGAGCAAGGGAAAAGAGGTAGTGCCCATAGGAGTCACCGAGTCCAAAAAAAGTGTGGATATTTTGCAAATAAAGAGAGGTCACACGAGCCCTTTATAGCAACCAAACCGTCCTCATTCTTATTCCAAAGGCGTGTCACCTTTCCCTAGAAAAACTTCCACCAGACTTACCTACCTCAATTGCGTCTCTTATCTAAGAATACAAAGTTCTATTTCCCTCCGAGCCACCATCCGGATTACCACCCATTAGTTGAATAGAACACCAAATCGATTTTGTCCCAAGAGCTGTGTTACCAAATCGCCCAGCCTATTTAGCCAATCCTGAAGAAACCCAGGAAATCCAAAGGCAAGTAGAGAAGCTCCTAGCGAGTGGACAAGTCCAAGAGAGCCTAAGCCCATCAGCCGTCCCTGTCATTTTAGTACCCAAAAAGGATGGAACTTGGAGAATGTGTACTGATTGCCGTGACCATAAACAAAATAACTGTCAAGTAAAGGTACCCCATACCTAGGCTGGATGATATGTTGGATATGTTGCACGGATCTAAATTCTTCACCAAAATCGACCTTAAGCAGGGGTACTTCCAGGTACTCATTATACAAGGGGACGAATGGAAGACTGCATTCAAAACCAAATTTGGGCTCTATGAGTGGTTAGTGATGCCCTTCGGGCACACCAACGCCCCTAGCACCTTTATGTGGCTAATGAATGAAGTCTTATGAGCGTTCACAGGACGATTTGTTGTTGTTTACTTTGACAATATCCTAATCTATTCCCAAACCATAGAAGATCATCTTGACCACATTCGGGCCATTTTTGACAAACTTAAGCAAGAACAACTTTACGCCAACTTTAAGAAGTGCTCTTTTTGTTTGGAACGAGTAGTCTTCCTAGGATTTGTCATTTTGGCTGAGGGAGTAGAGTAGGATGAGGAAAAATTTAGGTCAATTGTGGAGTGGCCTATACCTAAGAATGTAGGGGAAGTTCGCAGTTTCCATGGTCTTGCAAGTTTTCATAGACGCTTTGTCAAAGATTTTTTTTCCATAGCTGCACCCTGTTAAAAAAGATGTGCCTTTTAGGTGGGAAGAGCCACAGCAACAAGCATTTGATGAGCTTAAACGTAGGCTAACCACTGCACCCATACTTAGGCTACCAAATTTTGGCGAGACTTTTGAGATCGAGTGTGATGCAAGTGGAGTGGGTATAGGTGCAGTTTGGACACAAGTTAAGAAACCCATAGCTTATTTTAGTGAAAAATGGAAAGGAGCTGCATTGAATTACTCTACCTATGATAAGGAACTTTATGCCCTCGTGAGATCCCTACAAACTTGGCAACACTATCTTCAACCTAAAGAGTTTGTGATCCACACTGACCTTGAAAGCCTTAAGTATCCTAAAGGGCAGGGAAAATTGAACAAGAGACATGCCAAATGGGTAGAGTTCATAGAACAATTCCCTTACCTGATTAAGTATAAACAAGGAAAGGACAATATAGTTGCCGATGCCCTCTCTAGGAGATACACATTAGTGACTATATTATCCTCATGCTTCTTAGGGTTCGAATCACTTAAGGAATTGTACCCCAATGACCATGACTTTGGCACCATTTTTGAGGCTTGTAAAGAGGCACCATTTGGGAAATTCTACATACATGAGGGTTATCTTTTCAAAGAAAATAAGTTGTGTGTTCTCCAATCATCCCTACGAGAAGCATTGACTAGAGAACCCATGGGGGAGGTTTAATGGGTCATTTCGGAGTGTTCAAAACCCTTGAGACTCTTAAGGAACACTTCTATTGGCCCCACATGCGCGTAGACGTCGAAAGATTGTGTGGTAGTTGCATCACTTGCAAACAAGCCAAATCCAAGTCCCAACCACATGGCCTTTACACGCCTTTACCCGTCCCTGATTCCCCTTGGATTGACATTTCCATGGACTTTGTTTTAGGACTTCCTAGGTCTCGAGGAGGGCGCGATTGCATTTATGTTGTGGATGATCGATTTTCAAAATGGCACATTTCATTGCATGTAGGGAATTTGATGACGCCACAGATGTTGTTGATTTGTTCTTCAAAGAAATTGTGAGATTACATGGCATGCCACGTACAATTGTAAGTGATAGAGATACAAAATTTTTGAGTCATTTCGGCGCGTTTTGTGGGCTAAACTTGGTACACAATTGTTGTTTTCAACCACCGCACACCCACAAACTGATGTACAAACTGAAGTCGTTAATCGTACTCATTCTCAACTTGTGCGTGCCATTTTGCAAAAACATATTAAACATTGGGGAGCTTGTTTACCATGTATAGAATTTGCATACAATAGGAGCGTCCATCATGGTACCTTGCATAGTCCATTTGAAATCGTGTATGGTTTTAACCCCTTGTCTCCCCTTGATTTGATCCCTACTCCCGTGTATGAACGTTCAAGTCTTGATGGTAAACAAAAGCGCAAAAAATAAAGAAAATGCATGAACAAGTTAAAACCCAACTTGAAAAGAAAAACAAAGCTTATGAAAGACGAGCTAACAAACATCGCAAACGAGTTGTGTTTAAACCTGGTGATTTAGTGTGGTTACATTTGCGCAAAGAACGATTTCCCAATGAGCGAAAGTCAAAAATTTTAGCCAGAGGAGATGGACCTTTCAAAGTTTTAAAACACATAGGTGACAATGCATACATCCTTGATCTTCCTGAAAGGTATGGTTCCATTTCGCCTTCTTTTAATGTTGCAGATCTCACCCCTTTCACTGATGACCTTTTTGATTCGAGAACGAATCCTTTTGAGGAGGGGGATTGATGAGGATCAAGGGTCCCATCAAGAGGTCAAGGGTCCTATGACAAGAAGGAGGGCAAGAGATTTTTGTTGTGATATATTATGTTTGAGTGATTGCAAAATGTATATGTGTGCATATGTGTAATTGTTGTGCAAAATTGTATATGTGTGCATATGTGTAATTGTTATGGATGATTGCAAATAGTATATCATTTTGAATGATTGGAAGATGCATATGTGAGCATGTATGTGTAACGTTTAAATGGAAATTGTTTTGGACAAGGCATGAAACTTATAACTTAGGAGCTAAATGTGAAATTGCTTGAATGAATCAATATTGAACAAGTTTGATTAAGATCATGAGATTGAACTTGGCCAATTCAATCACATATCTTAATCAAGACATGTTCAACAAAACTGATCTTAGATTTAATATGCTCAATACTGTTGTTCAAACTGATCTTAGAAGATATAGATGCCAATACATGTTGATAATATGATCTAACCAAGCCTTGAAGTCACATGACTTACAATATAAGGCCAAATTGTTCGGTTTAGTATCCTATTGCAGGTTTTGGTTCATATCTTGGGCAAATGAACTCCAAATTGAGTCATTCAAAAGCCCACATGATCCTTATTCAATTTAGAATCTAATTGGCTGAGGAAAGGCATGCTTGGCACGGGTTAAAACTGAATTGACCCGGTGGGAAGCTTATTGACCTATATAAGGGCTATTTTGGTAATTTCATCATTTGGACTTCTCATTCTTATTTGGTCTTCTTCCAACTGATTTATATGATCATATGACACATTTATAAGTCATGTCACATCATGGCAAAAATGAATCTGGAGCAGCACCATGTCTAGGTTCATCCTAGGACAAAATTCCTATTTTTGTGCTGAGGGGTATTCTGGTCTTTTCACTTGCCAATGGATCTTCCAACATGTTATATATTGCTTATATGATGTTTATATGTGTTTATGTCACATATGGTACGTGCCCTATTTTTATGGAAACGGGCAGCATGGTATCTCAATTGGAATTCTTATATCATGGTTATCACATCTATGGTTTTCTTGGAATTCTTGGTATTCTTCATATGGTATTCTATGCTACATGTTGAAGACATAAGTGATTATATATATATGGTTACACACGGATTTGGGCGCACAAATTATGTTCAAACATTCAGATTTTGAACAAGTCAAGAAAAGTTGAATTACATCCTATTTTGGTGCTGATTTTAAGTGATTATTCTTCTATATTTTGGAGCTGATCCAAACGGCTATTTTGTTCAAAAAGTTGGAGCAAAAATCTCTCAAAACCAAACGGCTATATGTATTCAAAGTTGGAGCAAAAATCTCTCAACAAAGCTAGATGTAAACGGCTATATGTGTTCAAATGTTGAAGACTTATTCAAATTCAAAGTTTGGCTGATTTTTCTCTATCTTTTAGCTACATTCCAACGTTCACTTATCATTCAAAATGAGGAGCAAAATCTGTTCAAAACATATGCCAAATCAGCTGCATACATGGCAAGTTATTTACACATGGAAATTGCTGATTGGAGCTATCTTTTAAACGTTCAAATGGAGTTATTTTCACCTCACTCCAACGGCTATAATAGGATGAGATGAGGGATAAAAAAATTTCAGTTGAAGACCAATTCAAATCAACAAAAGATAAGCTTCATTTGACTAGCTAGAAAGGTGCTGAATTTTCTCCATCTCAACCATTCCAACGTCTCTTAAGGAGCCTTTAGGCTGTCCTCTTGGCTATAAATAGCTCCAAAGATGAAGAGTAAAGACACCAACGAAAAGAGCAAGAAAGCAAGCAAGACAATTAGCTCTTTGTCTCCATTCTTTTCTTCTTCTCTTCTATTGAAGAACACATTTGTAGCAAGCTTTATGATTGTATAGTTCTTCATTTCTTGTCATTTCAACACCTTTAAACGACATATTGTAAGGGAGAAGCTGGTGTATAAAGCTTACTCCTTAGAGGTGAGCAAAAGGTGCAAAGGTGCAAAGGTGAAACAACTAGTGCTGATTTTCAGTTTTGGTGCAGCCTCTTGAAGAAGTTGGTGAAAAGCTTCTTCCTTTGGCTTTGTAAGGTGACTTTGGTGTTTGGTGTTTAGTGAAATCAAGAGAAGGTGTCTCTTGGGACTGGAGTAGGTCCACATTGACCGAACCAGGATAATTCCTTGTGTTCTTTACTTATTTCCTGCACTTACTGTTTTCTGCCTGAGAATTACACTAACTTGGCACGCATAATTGAACGAGCAAACAGTCTTAGAATTGCATGAATTTTGGATATATTATACGTCAATGTGTTAAGCTTTCATTAGCCGCAAGAATCACTAAATTCTAAGGTGTTTAGCATATTCAAATCATCTTCACAAAATTGTTGCTACATTCTGTGAACAGTTCTGACCAGTGTGCAAACTTGTGCAATTTGAATAGGCTATCCTTCGAATCTTGGAGTGGCCTTATATCAAATTAACTAGACATCTTGAGGTTTAATTTGACATAAGATTCATCAAAATAGCACGGGTAGATTTTGAGATATTGTGTTTGAAGTTAAGCTAACATTCTGCCTGAAACTGCCAGAATTGCACACTTTACTTCTCTTGCCTTATTTGACGTGCTAACTTGCTTGGAATGACTGAATTTTTTATGACCATATTATAAACATTCTAAACTTGATCTCTGCCAAGTTTGAGAGCTTGCACAGGTGTATAAGTGGTTCAACCAAAGCACGTTCAAAGCTAGTGAACTGTTTCTGGAATTTTCAGAACCTGAGGTTAAAGAGGCAAAGGGGTCTTCAAACAAGTTTTTGAAGGTAATTATAGTGTAATTTCCGCTAATCCACTATTCACCCCCCCCCTCTAGTGGTGCTATACAGGTCCAACAAGTGGTATCAGAGCAAGGTTGAGCACCAATATTCTTATTTGAGCTGAAAACAGTTTACACTCCAAGTTGCAAAGTTGCTGGAAATTTTCTGGTTGTCTTATATTCTTCATATTTGGTATCTACAACAAGGTGACACTTTCTTTCCTTCTTATAAGTGTTTTAAACGTTTTCTCACACACTAAGAAGCATGTCTAAGTCACACATGAAAATAGAATTAGAAGGCATGTCCACACAAAGACCACCTCTTTTTGATGGAGAGAAAACTTTAGTCATTGGAAACTTAGGATGAAATTGTTCTTAATGGCTATTGACTATAGACTTGTGGTCTATCATTGAAGATGGACCTTATGTGCCTACTAAGCATGTTATAATTGATGGCTTATCACAAGAAGTTGAGAAATATAGAAAAGATTGGAGTGATGAAGATAAAAAGAAAATGAGTCTTAATGCTAAAGCAATGCAATTATTGTTGAATGGTTTAAGTAGGAGTGAATCTGCCTATGTCTCTTCATGTTTAAGTGCAAAGGATATGTGGAAATGTCTTGAAATGAAGCATGAAGGAACTAATCAAGTAAAGGAATCAAAGATTAACATGTTAATGACTACACTTGAAACATTTCATTTACTGCCTAATGAATCAATTGTTGATATGGATTTAAGGCTTACAAACTTATACAACTCACTTGAATCCCTTGGTAAAACGTTTTGATG
Source organism: Eustoma russellianum (assembly GCA_036186865.1). Lineage (NCBI taxonomy): Eukaryota > Viridiplantae > Streptophyta > Magnoliopsida > Gentianales > Gentianaceae > Eustoma > Eustoma russellianum. The sequence continues at coordinate 13,975,698 of AP025071.1, forward strand.
AAAGAAAAAGTGCAAAAAGTTTTGAGAAGTTTGCCAATTGAATGGGATGCCAAAGTTAGTGCCATTGAAGAAAGCAAAGATCTTTCTCAAATAAAACTTGATGAATTGATAGGTTCTTTAAAAGTTATGAAAACAAGTTGAATATAAGAAAGGCTGAAACTAGTAACAAGTCTAAATCACTTGCATTTGTAACAAATGAACCCGAATCATCTAATCAAGCCGAGTATGAAAGTGATGATGAAAGTGATGAAGAAGACATAATGTTGTTAGCTAGGCGTTTAAGGAAGTTTTTCAAGAAAAGACCAACTAAAAGACAAGCAAAATCAGCTGCCCCTATCAATGTGAAATCTAACAAACAAGATGGTAAATGGTATGATAAAGAACTTAAGTGTTATGAATGTGGCAAACAAGGACACATATCATATGATTGTCCAAACAAGAACAAAAACCGTGACATGGATGAAAAGACAAGGACAAAAACTAGAGTAGAACCTATGCAAAGGAGGAAGAAAGCTCTCAAGGCAAGTTCAAGCACTTGGGATGACACATCTTCATCCGAATCCTGAGGAGGAACCTGAAGTTGCACAAACATGTTTGGCTTCAAAGTCTACAAATGAGGTAACATTCGATTCTGATTCTGAATGTGATTTTACTCAAGATGAATTGTTGGATGAATTAGAAAAGTTGCATGATAGATATAAGAAGCTATCCAAGGAGAAGAAAAGAATAGTTGAGGAGAAGAACAAGTTGGAGACGTCTAACTTGAATCTAACTTCTCAACTAGAAGTTCTTCAACTTGAATCATCTAACACTATTAGTTCAATGCAAAATCAGATTAAGGAACTTAAGAACAAACATGAAAATGTGCAATGTGTGCAATGTGTTGATTTACAACGTTTTAAAGTCTAAATTACATGAAATACAAACTGAATTTGAATCATTAAAGCATGCAACCTAGACTTGAACAAATCTTTAGAACAATTTAAGGATGGTTCCAACATGTTAGACACTCTTATTGCATCTCAAAGCATGGAAATGACAAACAAGGTCTTGGATATGTTAAAGAAGCTGAATACACACCTAAGGAAACAACATTTGTATCATCTTCAACCAACATGAAATATAGGCCAAATGCATTTAGAAATGAACCTATTCTGCCCACACCACCTTCATCACAAAGATTGCAAAATGCATCAACATATAGGAAGGCAAATACACCTAGAAACCATGCTTACATGTATACAAGAATGCCTAAACAAAGTAGTATGAAATCTGCTCAAGTTATGCCTTATATGCAACAACATGCTTATGTGAAGAACATGACATACTCTCGGCCTAAATCAGTTTACAACACACGGCCTAGACACACACAACATCTTGCGTATACACGGCCAAGATATAACTCATATACATGGCAACATTCAAATGCATATAGAACTTACAATGCTTATTCAACTAGACATAAATGTGCAGCCCCTTTTCCATCATATTCTATGTATCAAAATCCACTATTTGATCATTATATGCAACATGATTTTAACATTTCAAAACCAAGAAAGGTTGTTCAAGTTTGGGTACCTAAAGGTACACTAACATGAACTTAACTTGTCTAACCTTGAAAGGACCCAAAATCAAAGGGTACCTAAGTTGTTATTTACATTTGTAGGTACATAACATCAAGAAAGACAAGTTGCTGGTTATAACAACAAAGAAGATGAAAAGAACAAACCAATTGGATAGTTGATAGTGGTTGCTCAAGACATATGACGGGCAACAAAAATTTGTTTAGCACACTTAAGAACGTTGCAAAAGGTGGCAAAGTTACCTTTGGAGACAACAACCAAGGCCAAATAATTGGCAAAGGCAAGGTTGGTGATCCAAACAAGTTTGAGATCAAAAACGTCCTACTTGTAAGTAACTTAACCTTTGAGCTTTTAAGTGTTTCTCAACTATGTGACAACAACTTGAATGTTCTCTTCTCCTCCACTTCTTGTAAGATAATGGATAAAAACAATCAAGTTGTGTTAAAAGGAAAACGTGAAGGAAACATATATGTGCTTAACATGGATGATATGCTAAGTAGTAACACAAAATGTCTTGTTTCACATGAATCTGATCCCAATCTTTGGCATAGACGTTTAGGACACATAGGTATATCAACCTTTAGAAAAACTACACGCTAAAAGTCTTGTTAAAGGATTGCCTAAACTTAACTTGAATGATTTTCAACTATGTGAATCTTGTATCAAAGGCAAACATGTTAGAGAATCCCTTAAGCCTAAAACCGAGGTCACAACATCAAGAATACTAGAACTCTTGCATATAGACTTATTTGGTCCATGTAGAACAAGAAGCTTAGGTGGAAGTTATTATGTATGTGTAATAGTTGATGATTTCTCAAGATATACTTGGACATTGTTTCTTGCTTCAAAAGATGAAAGTGCATCATCTATAGCTAATCTAATTAGACAACTTGAAAATGAACATGAATCACATGTTATTAAGATAAGGAGTGATAGAGGTGGTGAGTTTAAAAATAGTGAATTAATCAAATTCTGTAATGAAAAGGGTATAAAACATGAATTCTCCCCACCAAGAACTCCTCAACTTAATGGTGTAGTTGAAAGAAAGAATAGGACTATTCAAGAAGTAGCAAGAACAATGATGGTAGAAAACAAAGTACCTAAATTCTTATGGGCTGAAGCAGTAAACACTTCAAGTTATATGATCAACAGACTATCAATAAGAAAGAAATTGAACAAAACACCATTTGAAATCTTAAATGGACGACTCCCAAAAGTAAACTATCTAAAAGTCTTTGGTTGTAAATGCTTTGTATTGAACACAAAAGATAACTTAGATAAGTTTGATCCTAAGTCTGATGAACATATATTTGTGGGATATTCAATGAACTCTAAGCATATAGATGTTATAATGCACAAACAAGAAAGATAGTTGAATCTATACATGTGAAGTTCAATGAAAATGCATATCTCCAAACAAGTAATCAACATGAAATCTATGTACCAAATGATCAAATACTTCATGATGAAGATGAACTTATCCTACCACCTACAAATGAACAAATTGAAACACCAAATCAAACTCTTGAAATGCATGAAGTTCAAACTCCCCCTACACAAGAACATAATGAAGAAAATGTGCCTAACCAACCTATTGAACATCATGAACCTATTGAAGATGCACAACCAAGTAATTGGTGGCAAATAAGAGATAAACAAAAGCATCCTCAAGAACTTATCATAGGAGATGTAAATCAAGGGGTTAGAACACGTAGGCAAATAGATCCTAATGAATATGATCAATGGCATGCACTTATATCCCAAATTGAACCCAAGAATGTGAATGATGCCTTAAACGATGCATATTGGATAGATGCAATGCATGAAGAGTTAAACCAATTTGAAAGAAACAATGTGTGGGATTTAGTACCTAAACCCGAGGATAAATCAATCATTGGAACTAAATGGGTGTTTAGGAACAAAATGAATGAACAAGGGGTTTGTAGTAAGAAATAAAGCAAGACTTGTAGCTCAAGGATATAATCAAGAAGAGGGTATTGATTACGATGAAACATTTGCCCCCGTAGCAAGATTAGAATCCATACGCCTCTTATTAGCTTTTGCATGTTATAATAACATCAAACTATTCCAAATGGATGTTAAGAGTGCATTCTTAAATGGCTATATCCAAGAAGAAGTTTTTGTTAAACAACCACCAGGCTTTGAAGATCCAAAGAACCCTAATCATGTATATAAACTTAAGAAAGCCTTATATGGTTTGAAACAAGCCCCCCGTGCATGGTATGAAAGATTTGCCAACTTTTTACTAAGTAACAACTTTCAAAGAGGAACCATAGATAGTACCTTATTCTTGAAAAAGAAAGACAAAGATTTGCTTGTAATACAAATATATGTAGATGACATAATCTTTGGTTCAACTAATCCTAACTTAGTAAAAGACTTTGAAGATTGTATGAAGTCTGAGTTTGAAATGTCTATGGTTGGTGAATTAAACTATTTCTTAGGCTTGCAAATAAAACAAACATCAAGTGGTATACATATCAATCAAGCCAAATACATAAGAATATGATAAAGAAATTCAACTTTGAAAACTTGAAACCATCTCCAACACCAATGTGTACTTCAACAAAATTAGACAAAGATGAAAATGGTGTTGCATTTGATGAAAAACTATATAGGTCTATGATTGGTTCATTGCTCTATCTAACTGCTAGTAGACCTGATATTATGTTTGCAGTATGTATGTGTGCGAGATTTCAAAGTATGCCTAAGATGTCACACTTTAAAGCTGTAAAAAGAATATTTAGATATCTTCAACATACACCAACATTAGGCTTATGGTATGATAGACAATCTAGTCTAAGTCTACATGCATATTCAGATGCAGATTATGGTGGATGTAGAGTAGATAGAAAGAGCACTAGTGGAACATGTCAATTCCTAGGAAACTCACTAATATCTTGGTTTTCAAAGAAACAATCTAGTGTTGCACTTTCTACTACTGAAGCAGAATATATGGCTTTAAGTCTCTGTTGTACTCAACTATTATGGATTAAACAACAACTTTCAGACTTTGAAATACAAGTAAATAATATCCCCATCTATTGTGATAGTACAAGTGCTATAAATTTGTCTAAAAATCCTGTACTACACTCTAAGGCAAAGCATATAGAAGTACGTTATCATTTTCTCCGTGATCATGTTAATCTTGGACATATACACATTGAACATGTTAGAACTGATCAACAAGTAGCTGATATATTCACTAAACCCCTTAATCAAGCTATCTTTGAGACTTTACGTGCAAGACTTGGATTAATTGCTTACAACTGACTACTACACCATTCAGTCTTTTGCATAATTTACAAAATTAAGGGGGAGAAATAAATGTGTATATATATCATGATATATATCATGTTAAGGGGAAGATAGATATCATGTTAAGGGGGAGATAACACATTAAGGGGGAGCAGCTTACACTTGATTTAGATGCTTACTTGATTACACAGATTACAACACTTGATTAGATGCACACTTGATTTAAATGCTTAATATACACATATGTGGGGTAATTTTGCAAATCATCAAAAGGGGGAGATTGTTGTGATATATTATGTTTGAGTGATTGCAAAATGTATATGTGTGCATATGTGTAATTGTTGTGCAAAATGTATATGTGTGCATATGTGTAATTGTTGTGATGATTGCAAATAGATATATCATGTTTGAATGATTGGAAGATGCATATGTGAGCATGTATGTGTAACGTTTAAATGTGAAATTGTTTTGACAAGGCATGAACTTATGAACTTATGAGCTAAATGTGAAATTGCTTGAATGAATCAAGATTGAACAAGTTTGATTAAGATCATGAGATTGAACTTGGCCAATTCAATCACATATCTTAATCAAGACATGTTCAAACTGATCTTAGATTATATATGCTAATACATGTTGTTCAAACTGATCTTAGAAGATATATATGCCAATACATGTTGATAATATGATCTAACCAAGCCTTGAAGTCACATGACTTACAATATAAGGCAAATTGTTCGGTTTAGTATCCTATTGCAGGTTTTGGTTCATATCTTGGGCAAATGAACTCCAAATTGAGTCATTCAAAAGCCCACATGATCCTTATTCAATTTAGAATCTAATTGGCTGAGGAAAGGCATGCTTGGCACGGGTTAAAACTGAATTGACCCGGTGGGAAGCTTATTGACCTATATAAGGGCTATTTTGGTAATTTCATCATTTGGACTTCTCATTCTTATTTGGTCTTCTTCCAACTGATTTATATGATCATATGACACATTTATAAGTCATGTCACATCATGGCAAAAATGAATCTGGAGCAGCACCATGTCTAGGTTCATCCTAGGACAAAATTCCTATTTTTGTGCTGAGGGGTATTCTGGTCTTTTCACTTGCCAATGGATCTTCCAACATGTTATATATTGCTTATATGATGTTTATATGTGTTTATGTCACATATGGTACGTGCCCTATTTTTATGGAAACGGGCAGCATGGTATCTCAATTGGAATTCTTATATCATGGTTATCACATCTATGGTTTTCTTGGAATTCTTGGTATTCTTCATATGGTATTCTATGCTACATGTTGAAGACATAAGTGATTATATATTATATGGTTACACACGGATTTGGGCGCACAAATTATGTTCAAACATTCAGATTTTGAACAAGTCAAGAAAAGTTGAATTACATCCTATTTTGGTGCTGATTTTAAGTGATTATTCTTCTATATTTTGGAGCTGATCCAAACGGCTATTTTGTTCAAAAGTTGGAGCAAAAATCTCTCAAAACCAAACGGCTATATGTATTCAAGTTGGAGCAAAAATCTCTCAACAAGCTAGATGTAAACGGCTATATGTGTTCAAATGTTGAAGACTTATTCAAATTCAAAGTTTGGCTGATTTTTCTCTATCTTTTAGCTACATTCCAACGTTCACTTATCATTCAAAATGAGGAGCAAAAATCTGTTCAAAACATATGCCAAAATCAGCTGCATACATGGCAAGTTATTTACACATGGAAATTGCTGATTGGAGCTATCTTTTAAACGTTCAAATGGAGTTATTTTCACCTCACTCCAACGGCTATAATAGGATGAGATGAGGGATAAAAAAAATTTCAGTTGAAGACCAATTCAAATCAACAAAAGATAAGCTTCATTTGACTAGCTAGAAAGGTGCTGAATTTTCTCCATCTCACAACCATTCCAACGTCTCTTAAGGAGCCTTTAGGCTGTCCTCTTGGCTATAAATAGCTCCAAAGATGAAGAGTAAATGTACACCAACGAAAAAGAGCAAGAAAGCAAGCAAGACAATTAGCTCTTTGTCTCCATTCTTTTCTTCTTCTCTTCTCTATTGAAGAACACATTTGTAGCAAGCTTTATGATTGTATAGTTCTTCATTTCTTGTCATTTCAACACCTTTCAAACGACATATTGTAAGGGAGAAGCTGGTGTATAAAGCTTACTCCTTAGAGGTGAGCAAAAGGTGCAAAGGTGCAAAGGTGAAACATACTAGTGCTGATTTTCAGTTTTGGTACAGCCTCTTGAAGAAGTTGGTGAAAAGCTTCTTCCTTTGGCTTTGTAAGGTGACTTTGGTGTTTGGTGTTTAGTGAAATCCAAGAGAAGGTGTCTCTTGGGACTGGAGTAGGTCACATTGACCGAACCAGGATAATTCCTTGTGTTCTTTACTTATTTCCTGCACTTACTGTTTTCTGCCTGAGAATTACACTAACTTGGCACGCATAATTGAACGAGCAAACAGTCTTAGAATTGCATGAATTTTGGATATATTATACTTCAATGTGTTAACTTTCATTAGCCGCAAGAATCACTAAATTCTAAGGTGTTTAGCATATTCAAATCATCTTCACAAAATTGTTGCTACATTCTGTGAACAGTTCTGACCAGTGTGCAAACTTGTGCAATTTGAATAGGCTATCCTTCGAATCTTGGAGTGAGCCTTATATCAAATTAAACTAGACATCTTGAGGTTTAATTTGACATAAGATTCATCAAAATAGCACGGGTAGATTTTGAGATATTGTTGTTTGAAGTTAAGCTAACATTCTGCCTGAAACTGCCAGAATTGCACACTTTACTTCTCTTGCTTATTTGAACGTGCTAACTTGCTTGGAATTGACTGAATTTTTTATGACATATTATAAACATTCTAAACTTGATCTCTGCCAAGTTTGAGAGCTTGCACAGGTGTATAAGTGGTTCAACCAAAACGTTCAAAGTAGTGAACTGTTTCTGGAATTTTCAGAACCTGAGGTTAAAGAGGCAAAGGGGTCTTCAAACAAGTTTTTGAAGGTAATTATAGTGTAATTTCCGCTAATCCACTATTCACCCCCCCCTCTAGTGGTGCTATACAGGTCCAACAATTTTGTCATCAAGTTGGAACCTTCTTGTATAAGCATGTTCAAGATGAGCCTAAGGTTCCATGGGTTCACTTCATTGAACCCACACTTTGACCGTTTTATGCGTAGGGCGTGTGCTTTCTTTATTTTTGAATTTTATCTTGTTTCTTGTGATCTTTGTTTTATGTGTTTTCTTTGTAGGCAAATTAGATACATGGAAGATCCAAATAAATGGAGGCCCAAAAAGAGCATTATAAGCGTGTGTTACAAAAGAAGGAGACAAAAGGAATGTTGTCTTGAAAGGAATGTTTGTCTCCACAAAGACAAATTCAAATGTGTCCTAGAGGAATTCCTTGTCCAAATTGAAATCAAAATCATCTCCAAGGATCACAAAAGGGCCGGCCACTTTGAATGCAAGGATGAAGTTCTACTTGAAATTTGAACTTAAAGATAAACTTGAATTTAAATTCAACCATGATTTGAATTCAAGTTTCAACCAATTGGAGACTTAAATTTCAAAAAGATTTCAGCCTAATTTTTCAGCCTTGGACATGCCATCTTGAAGGATAAAAGAAGGATAAATGCCAATTCAGATTGAATCCAAGTTTGACTTCAAATTCAACTCAATTTTGAATTCAAACTTCAACCATCTTTTGAATTCAACTCCAGCCATATTATCATCAACAAATCAGATTTTAAGACACCTCTTGGACATGCTAAGCACGGCTGGAAGGAGTTAAGGAAAGGATATGCAAGAGCCAAATTCAAAGTGAACTCAAATTCAAACTCAACTTGAATTCAAATTCAACGAACTTTTGAATTCAACTTCAAGCCTCATCCTACTTATCAAATCAGCTCCTCCAAGATATTATTTGGACATCAAACACGGCTAGATACATGAGAGATAACACCTTGCAAGCATTTCAAATTTTAGATAGAATTTGTTTTAGTTTTGAATTCAAACGATTTTCAATTTTCAAACAATTTAGCTAGATTATTTGAATTAAAATTCTGGTCATTTTAAAGGATGATAGGCCGAGCCATGTAGCCTATAAATAGAGCCTATGGCCGATTGGATTGAACAACTTTTGATGAATAACAATTCTCGATATTTTCTTCACTTTGTGTGAGACTTGTTTTCTTGGTTTTGCATTAAAAACCTAAGTTAAGATCCTTCAAAGTTGAGCATTTTGAAGGTGTTGCCATTGCTAAAAGGTGGCGTTCAGGAGGGCCATATTGGTTTGCCTGATCAACAACCATCTTGAAGTGTTGGTCTTGCTCATTTGATCCACACATTTTTATCACTAAGGAAGCAAGGGGAAGTCTTCTTCCTTGTGCCTAACCCTTTGTGAAGGACATTTGGAAGGTGGAATTGTTGGAGCCCACGTCTTGCATGCATCATTCTGCTTCTGCCTGTTCGTCATCGTCAACAATCACCGTAGCAAGTTTCTTTTTGGGTGTCCATCTCTGGGACGGACGGAGCTCAGGAAGTTTAACTGTCTCAGTTGGATGCCCAACAACTCTATGAACAGAATCTGCCGCGTTAGTAGCCCTACAAGAAGTTAGAGAATGTCCAAGCAATCTACATGACGTGCAATACTCCAGTAAATTCTCATATTCCACTGCTTGGAAAAATTGATAATCATCACTTTGAATATATACCCGCTTTGGCAACTCCTTCGAAATATCAATCTCAATGCATATTCTTGTTACTAAAGGTCGTAATAGCTGCGTTATGGCCGCATTCGCTCGAAGTGGATTTCCCACCATTTTATCTATTTCAAATAATGCTTCCTGCTTATGCAAATATATTGGCAAACCTGGCAAAGAGACCCATATCGGCACAATGGGCACATCAATTTAGGATCAAAATCATAAGTCCATTTCGTCACCCTTATATGATACCCCAAGACAGTCCATGTGCGACAAGAAAAACATCTGTAATAATCAGATTCAGCGTCTAATTGCATAAGGATAAGAGAATGATGCGTGCAACTCGTGGGCTCCAACGATTCCACCTTCCAAACGTCCTTCACAAAGGGTTAGGCACAAGGAAGAAGACTTCCCCTTGCTTCCTTAGTGATTAAAAACGTGTGGATTAAACGAATGAGCAAGACCAACACTTCAAGATGGTCGTTGATCAGGCAAACCAAAACGGCCCTTCTGGACGGCACCTTTAAGCAATGGCAACACCTTCAATATGCTCAACTTTGAAGGATCTTAACCTAGGTTTTTAATGCAAAACCAAGAAAACAAAGTATCATACAAAGTGAATGAAATATCAAAAATTGTTATTCATAGCGTCCCCCTAAGGCTCTATTTACAGGCTGATCTTGAGCCTTAAAATATCTAGAACTAATTCAAAATAAAGCTAGCTAACAATGTTTGAAAATTGAAAATTATTTAAATTCAAAGCTAAAACAAATTCTAGCTAAAACTTCAAATCTTGCAAGACATTATCTTCAATGAATCTAGTCATGTTTGATGATGAGATTGGCGTTTTTGATGACTCATGAGGCTGTTGGAGACTTGATTTGATGATGATAAAGTGGTTGGAATTGAATTCAAATGTTGATTGAAGATTGAATTCAAATTAAGTTTGAATTTGAATTCAAACTTGGATTCAAATTTGATTTGTGATCTATCCTCATCCTTGCTTCAAGATAGGCGTGTGGTTTCTTCAAAAAATGGCTGAAATCTTTATCTTGAATTTGAAGGCCTAATCTGGTTGAAACTTGAATTTTAAATCGTGGCTGAATTTTAAATTTAGGTTAATCTCCCTTTTTGAATTCCATATGGCCTGCCCCTCCTTTGGTGGATGAAGATACTTTGATTTCAACTTGATCAAGAGACTCTATCTTGGACACTTTTGAATTTGTCTTAGCATAGACAAACATTCTCTTCGAATATTCTCTTGAAACATTCTCTTGAACATTCTCTTCAAACATTCTTTTGAAACATTCTCTTGTACCTAATTTACCTACAAAGCAAATACATAAAACTAAGATCACACGACACAAAATAAAATCCAAAAAACAAAGAGTGTAGACGTGCATGTGATACATGCTCAAGTTGAAGGTTCAATGAAATGAACCCAAGGAGTCTTAGGTTCATCTTGAACATGCTTGTACAAGAAGGTGGCAACTTGATGACAAAGTTCCTTTGCCCTCCTTCTTGTCATAGGACCTTTGACCTCTTGATGGGGCCCTTGATCCTCATCGGACCCTTGATCCTCATCAATCCCCCCTCCTCAAAAGGATTCGTCCTCGAATCAAAAAGGTCATCGTTGAAAGGGGTGAGGTCAGCAACATTAAAAGTAGGTGAAATTGAACCATAGCTGTCGGGAAGATCAAGGATGTATGCATTGTCACCTATGCGTTTCAATACTTTAAAAGGTCCATCTCCTCGAGGCAACAATTTTGACTTTCGTTCATTGGGAAATCTTTCCTTGCGCAAATGTAACCAAACTAAATCTCCAGGTTTAAACACAACTCTTTTCCGATGTTTGTTAGCTCGTCTTTCATAAGCTTTGTTTTTCTTTTCTAGTTGTGTTTTAACTTGTTCATGCAATTTCTTTATGTTGTCCGCTTTTTGTTTACCATCAAGACTAGAACGTTCATGCACGGGAATAGGAATCAAATCAATGGGAGACAAGGGATTAAAGCCATACACGATTTCAAATGGACTATGCAAAGTACTGTGATGGACACTCCTATTATATGCAAATTCGATATATGGTAAACAATCTTCCCAATGTTTAATGTGTTTTTGCAAAATGGCACGCAAAAGTTGAGAAAGAGTACGATTAACGACTTCAGTTTGTCCATCCGTTTGTGGGTGTGCGGTGGTTGAAAACAACAATTGTGTACCAAGTTTAGCCCACAAAACACGCCAAAAATGACTCAAAAATTTCGTATCTCTATCGCTTACTATTGTACGTGGCATGCCATGCAATCTAACAATTTCTTTGAAGAACAAATCAGCAACATGTGTGGCATCATCAACTTTCCTACATGCAATGAAATGTGCCATTTTTGAAAATCGATCAACCACAACATAAATGCTATCGCGTCCTCCCAGAGACCTAGGAAGTCCTAGCACAAAGTCCATGGAAATGTCAATCCAAGGGGCATCAGGGACGGGTAAAGGCGTGTAAAGGCCATCTATCCAATTTGATGCGTGCAACTCGTGGGCTCCAACGATTCCACCTTCCAAACGTCCTTCATAAAGGGTTAGGCACAAGGAAGAAGACTTCCCCTTGCTTCCTTAGTGATTAAAAACGTGTGGATTAAACGAATGAGCAAGACCAACACTTCAAGATGGTTGTTGATCAGGCAAACCAAAACGGCCCTCCTGGACGGCACCTTTAAGCAATGGCAACATTTTCAATATGCTCAACTTTGAAGGATCTTAACCTAGGTTTTTAATGCAAAACCAAGAAAACAAAGTATCACACAAAGTGAATGAAATATCAAGAAATGTTATTCATCAAAAGGTGTCTTTCAAGCGTCCCCCTAAGGCTCTATTTATAGGTTGAACTTGAGCCTTAAAATATCTAGAACTAATTCAAAATAAAGCTAGCTAACAATGTTTGAAAATTGAAAATTATTTAAATTCAAAGCTAAAACAAATTCTAGCTAAAACTTCAAATCTTGCAAGACATTATCTTCAATGAATCTGGTCATGTTTAATGATGAGATTGGCGTTTTTGATGACTCATGAGGCTGTTGGAGACTTGATTTGATGATGATAAAGTGGTTGGAATTGAATTCAAATGTTGATTGAAGATTGAATTCAAATTGAGTTTGAATTTGAATTCAAACTTGGATTCAAATTTGATTTGTGATCTATCCTCATCCTTGCTTCAAGATAGGCGTGTGGTTTCTTCAAAAATGGCTGAAATCTTTATCTTGAATTTGAAGGCCTAATCTGTTTGAAACTTGAATTTTAAATCGTGGCTGAATTTTAAATTCAGGTTAATCTCCCTTTTTGAATTCCATATGGCCGGCCCCTCCTTTGGTGGATGAAGATACTTTGATTTCAACTTGATCAAGAGACTCTATCTTGGACACTTTTGAATTTGTCTTAGCATAGACAAACATTCTCTTCGAATATTCTCTTGAAACATTCTCTTGAACATTCTCTTCAAACATTCTCTTGAAACATTCTCTTGAAACATTCTCTTGTACCTAATTTACCTACAAAGCAAATACATAAAACTAAGATCACACGACACAAAATAAAATCCAAAAAACAAAGAGTGTAGACGTGCATGTGATACATGCTCAAGTTGAAGGTTCGATGAAATGAACCCAAGGAGTCTTAGGTTCATCTTGAACATGCTTGTACAAGAAGGTGGCAACTTGATGACAAAGTTCCTTTGCCCTCCTTGTCATAGGACCTTTGACCTCTTAATGGGGCCCTTGATCCTCATCGGACCCTTGATCCTCATCAGAGAAGCGTCCAGCAACGTTATCTTTACGGAAGATGTGAACCCTATACGATCAAAACACTTGCGAATAGCGTCAAGGTTGGGACGTCCATACCAAAAAGTGCCTATCAAATAGTATTTGAAAGGATATGCCAAAATAGAAACCTCCTCCCGAGTAAATTTGATCGCTGGAACACCCTTATATTTAGTTATCTCTCGAGGAGGCAATGATGGACCAGTGGAGCGCAGCACCGATGCAAAGGATCGGTGATCCATGGCGCCAGCGCCGATCAAAGCAAAATCCGGATCGATCAAAAGAGGTTTAGATCAAACAATGCAGGCAAGAATGCTAGAAATCTTCGATGGCAGAATTCAATTGCGGGCAGCGGCCGCCATTGGTTCGCGATCGCCAGAGAGACATCAGCTTCAAAATATATATATATATACGCCATATATATATATATATATATATATATATATATATATATATATATATATATATATATTATATATATATATATATATAATATATATATATATATATATATATATATATATATATATATAACTGTATGTTGATGTCACACCACTATATACAACTCATATTTATGGGTATATTCAGGTCTTATATCATATGATACAATTCATGGTGACATCAAAATTATAACGACATGTTACAAGGTCAAAAACCGAAAAATTGTCTTATCGGGTGACTACCAAAACTTCACCGACATGTCATGTACGTGCCATATAAAGATGGCCAGCCTATATACATCAAAAATTCTTCAAAATTTTGTGGCTCATATGTTACAATCAGCCACAAAGTCATACCATGTTGGCACACTCAAATCACCCACAATTTAGCCTAGATTTGTGGAGAATTCAAACTCAATTTTATTTTTACACATGAGACATTTATTATCAGCCACTATAGATGAATATACACTTCAGTTTATGTATATTATGTGTGACATAATATATATTACGTGTGTAAGAAGTTTGAAATTAATCGGAGAAAAATCGCGTAATCGACATCCGAAAATACTTTAATGAAAGCCGAGATTTCAGATTCGAGATCAAAAAACACAGTCCTAGAAAAGACAGTAAAACGATTCAATGTAGAAACTTGCATGTCAGATCGTCTTATTTCTTCTAAAAAGCATGAACTGACGAAATCGGATTAAGGTATATTTAAGATAATCAGGTATAAAACAAATCTACAAATTTTGTTTTATCTTCATCTAAGTAACCACATGTATTTAAGACGATCGTCAAGCCTAAGAAGGCAACAATACAATCTAGGAAGTCGCCCGTTGTATCTCATGGCACTGCTTCTTTTTCATCACATGGAAGTATAATCATGTACCATATAGATATGAAAGAAAGCCATCGATGTATATACGACATTCATATCATACTACAGCAGATCACGTACTTTGCATGCTAATAGAAATGTATATCAAAACCAAAAATCATCTTATGCTCACAATGATAGATTCGGCCATAGGCCAAACAGAAATGATCACAACATATAGTATATTGTTTCTTCATCTTTTTTTTCACCTTTTATAAGGCCAAGAAAGGTCACCCAAGTCTGGGTACCAAAACACTCTTGCAGAGGGTTGAATTACTAACCCTTAAGGACCCAAAAGCAAAGCGAACAAATTGAGAATTTATGGTATAAAAGAAAATAGCATGCGTGATGAGCATGACACATTAGAAATGCATGAATACTTAGAACCACATGAAAACTTAGGAATTAATCAATTATATGCTATGATTTTTGAAATAGAACCAAAGAATATGCATGATACTTTGAATGATTATTCTTGGATTGATGCTATGCATGACGAATTAAATCACTGGTGATTTCATTATAGAACATGTTCGTACTAAAGCAAAAATGCCGACATATTAACAAAAGCATTTAATCAAGCCATGAATGAAAATCTCCGTTTTAAAGTAGGCATGATTTCTGTTGATATGATATGAATTACTATTACTTGATATTGGCTCTAATCACGTTTTCTTTTGATATGATTTACAAAATAAAGGGGGGAAAACCATGACTTAAGGAGGAGAGATTGATTTAAAGGAGAGCACGGAGGTCAAATTTTGAATTTAAAAATTTGTGAATGCATGATTGTAGGAAAGCGATTATGACACATTTAAACCATCAATAGAGGTAATTGGCAAATCATCAAAAGGGGGATATTTTTGAAAAACCGGGGTTTGAATGAATTGAAAATACATGATTTAAATGTTATGTGTTTTCGAAATGCATGATTTAAGTGTTAAATGACATGCGTACATGATAAATATGCTTTATATGCTTATATATATGTATATTATTGTTGTACTAACGTGCCATGAAGCGTTAATGCTTAAATTATATGGAAAACATTTGATGTGTTTATACTATTTTCAGCTGCCATGTTGAATGAACTAAACTAGTTCATTTAATGAAGTGTTTAAGGAGATGAACTAAACTAGTTTATCAAATGAAGTACTTGAAGAGATATATTTGAAGATACCTATTTGGTAACAAATTTGAAATGGAAAGTGATTCTCCACTCCACATATACACACACACACACGGCTGCATAAATGGTATGTTGATATACATATTTTTCTTATAATGACGAGCTATATATTTGTATCCCGACGTTTCACCGACACATCATAAACGTATGTCAACATCAAGCTACCATATACACATCATGTTTTTGAGAATGTATAGGTTCCAAGTCGTACATTCTATGTCATCAAGTTACCAAAAATATACCGACATGTCACAAGTCGGTAAGCGAAAATTGCCTGATGAGCCCCAGCCAAGCCAAGAAGAATCAACCACTAGGAGGTACACCAATACAAGACAGGTCCTATAACAAGGAGCATGACCAAGAAATTGATGTAGGAAGTGGGAACCTTCCTTTTCAAGCATTTTGAGGATGAACCAAGTCAAGATGGCCTCCATTGGGTCCATTTGCTACAAGCTTTAATTTAGTTTTGAACCATGTCGTAATATATTAGGTAATCTTGTGTGTATTGTTCATATTGTTGTGTGCTTAGCTTTCTTTCCTTTATAAGTTTTTGGTAAACTAACCTAGACATGTCCTAGTATGTTGTATATGTTGTTTGGTGTATGTTTGAACTGATTTTAGGCCAAGGAAGCTTGATGAAAACCATACAAAATGTGCAAACAGAAAGCTAAGTTGAAAAGGCAAGCTGGCCGGTTGGCACGCCCCAGTATTTCAGCATAACTCATCAACCACAACTCCGATTGACGTGTTCCAATTGGAGGTGAAAGCTAAGAGGATAAGCTACAATGTTGATGCCCAACACTTTTCCAGGAAAGGCTTGTATCAAGCTACACAATCATTGCAAGTAAGCTGGCTGCTGACTAAGCAGCTTGAAACGTAGACACCCAAAGCAGGTCAACTTTAAAACATGCATAACTCACTCATTCTAGTTTCAAAAGACATCATTTTGGTGTCTAAAAACATCTACAGAAAAAGATCTACAACTTTTATTAAACGTGCAAGAGCTAATTCAGATTGGAAGATTAAGTTATATGGCAAACCAATTCAGCAGTTAAATCTGGACAAATTTTGTTTTCTTGATTGTTCAAGTGGGTACCTCAACCAATCAACTGCAAGAGACCTACCCGACTCATCAAGGACGTGTCAAATAATATCAAAAAGTAAGGAGGAGCTGAACCAATCAAAAATTAAAGGCAAAAACAACTTGCAAACAAGGGGAAAGTTCTGCAAGGAACAACTTGATGAAGAAAATGATTTTATTCCCAATTGTAACTTGCTTAAACTTTCTTCTTTGCTCCTATTGAACCACACGCATTCGTATCTTCCCTTAGAAGCATTGTTTGGCTTATTTAAAGTAGCTTAGGCCTTTGTAAAATACACAATTAGATTATACAAAAAACAACCATTGGTTTTGCTTCAAAAAAAATTGTGTTTTCCCTTTGAATCTTTTGATTCCCTTCAAGAAAATTGAACAAGTTCTTGATTGTATATCTTCAAATTGGGATGGATATTGTTCTAGAGGATTTAAGGCTTGCTCGCTCAAGTTGAAGTCATTGCTAAAGTGTTCTCCCTTTTCGGCCGAAATCTGGATTGGTTGCATGCTTGGTGATCTGTGGGCGCTTTGCATCTTCCTTTTCTTACCTAGGCTGAACTTTGAGTTGAATAGAGTTCCTTAAATAGCTGAGTGTATGTGCATCAAGTGGTATCAGAGCTATAAGGTATTCTTCATGTCATTTATCTTTGTTTATGTTGCTGAAATTTTCGCTACCATAGGCAGTTTGTTTAGTTCATGTGTTCATGCGATTTCCTTAGGATTCAACCCCTGAAATTAGTATAAAACATAGTTTAAGATGTTAGATAACGATGTGTAACACTTGTTTAGACGCTTGATAAGCCATTAAATCAAGAAAACCCAAAAATTGTTAGTTATTCCTTCGGTTCTGAAATTCTGTTTTTGTGTAGCAGTTTGAATCTTGATTTCTTGCGTTTTTTCTAAACAACCTGAGCATGAAACTTGATCAATCACCTACTGGACACTTAATTATGATGTGGTAAATTTGGTTTGGCGATTTGATAATGTTTGGTTTAAGAAAAAGCAAGAAACATGCAAGTGTGTCCCGTTTGTGTCCCATCCGTGTAGTTTTAATTGGCAGCCCATTTTTGTTGAGTTTTTCATATCAAAATCTTCTCAAACTTTGCATGAACATCTTTAACATATTAAAATATGACGTTTTATAGTTTGTTTGAACTTTGGATGTAGTTTGGAATAATAAACAAGCAAAGGAAAGGCATCCCGGTAATTTTGTTTTCAGTCGTAACTTGTCCTAGTTTAAACTTGTATTGAAGTACAATTTCCTCAAAATTTCAGCACTTAAATTTGTTTTAGACAAGACCTTATGATGAGCTACAGCCTAACCTTGTGGATACAAACACTAATGATGACACCTCACTGCCCCGCACAGGTCCCATAACAAGGAGTATGGCTAAGAAGTTGTTACATTATGTTGAATCATTTCTTTATAGGCATGAAGAGGATGAACCAAGCAGAGATGATGTCCATTGGGTTTATATGATACAAGCTTTGATCTAGTTGTATCAAAAGCATGTTGTACATATCTTTAGTTGTTCTTTTTAATATTGTTGGTTGGTTAACCTTGTTTTTGGATAGTTTGTGTTGTATTATTGCCTTGTCTTTCAGGTACACGTACTTAGCTTGAAAATGCAATTAGAACCTGAATTTTTGTTCAAGCAAGGAGGTGATAAGCAAGTAGCTTACAAGCAAGGAGGTGACAAGCACTCATGTCAAATTCAAGAATTGTTCTCCACGCAAACAAGGATGGACAAGCTGCTCAAAGCTTTAACCAATAGGAAGAAGTCTTGCAAATGTTCAAACCAATCAAAATCAAGTTGGAGATAAGCAAGCAAGCTGCACAACAATTGATCCAATCAGATTGAGGCTGTTTAAGGCCTAGATCACGCAAGAGAAGGTTTGAAAATTCAAAGTCAAACTTGCAACCAATCAAAGGCATTTCAAACCAAGTTGCTCAAAGTATTATCCAATCAAAATTGATCTAGAAATGTGGCTGAAACAAGAAAAGAAGCACGGCAAGGAAACCAGCTTTCTTGGAACCAAAATTGTTCAAAAGCAAGCATGTTCTTTTTAGACTTATACTTTGTACTTTAAACCTTGTACCTTTGTAATTTTCGTTGGTTATAAGTAGGTTAGGAAGCTGAATGTAAAGAGAACCACAATTCAAAAACATTTCAATCAAAATTTCCTTTAAGGAATTCTCAACTTTTCTAGTTGAAGTTTAAACCACTAATCGGTTTCTTTCAAGTTCATAGCCTAGAACTTGTTAGTATTTACTTCATTTTTGGTTTACAGCATCTTAGGGTCTCAATGAGGTTTTAGATGTGTTGGAATGCCAAAGAGGAAGAGGTGTTGGTATGAATTGAGCCAAGGACAAACGGTTACAGTTCAAGGGGTGTCATTGTGATGTTCTTTGCCATAGCTGAGGTTCAAATCAGTTTGGAATAGAAGACAAAGTCTTGGAAACGTTTTCTAGCCTTTATTCGGCTCATCAATTGGTATCAGAGCTTTGGTTAGTCTTCTATTCATGTTTACATTGTTTAAACTTGCATATGAATGATGCTGCCCAAAACCGTGTAGTAGACTGTTTTTATGTCCATTTAGAATCTGTTAATTTAGATAGTTACTTTATGTTTTAAAGTGTTTATTAGTTAGTTTACAACAGTTTGGTAAGTTAGTTTTAAGTAGCAAAACCGAAAATACCACAAAAAAAGAACTTAGACTAGACTTAAGTGTTGTTAGAATCCGTTTGTGTAGTTTAGATTAAAACCGTGTGTAACTTGTTGTTTTTGTTCAACCTAGCTTAGACAATGTTCATTAGGTCCTAATCTAGAAGTTTAAATGGTAGTTTAGTTGAGTCCTTAAAACAGAAAACTTTGAACACAAAAATAGATTAGTTGGTAGTTTAGTTTGTAATCAAGTCATTAAATTCTGTTTTTAGTAGTTGTGTGCAATCTGTTTTAGACGTTTTAGTTGCTGCATTATTTAGCTTAGTTAGACTAGTTTGCAACATAGTTTAAAGGTTTAGTTGGTTGTTTAGTTTAGTACAAGAGAAACCGAAAACTAAGAACAAAAAAAAGTAGTTTTAGTTAACTATGTTTGCTGCCTAGTTTCTAGTTGATATACGTGTGTTAAGTAGAATACAAAGACTTGCATCTAGTATCATCTAGTTTAGAAACTGATTGCATCATACAAACGAAAACCAAAACAAAAAAAACAAGTAGAATAGATAACTTAAAAACAAAAAAAAACAAGTTAGCTAGTTTGCATCAAAACTGATTTCCATTAGTTGTTAGAGTAATCAGCCCTTATAATTGCATTTAGAAACAACTAAGTTGCATTTAGCTATCTTAAGATTAGTTAGATCATTTGCATCAAAAAAACAGAAAAAAGAAAAAAAGGACAATTGCCCAAACTGTGTGTTTAGAACAACTCTTTAAAGCTCATTTGAAATCTTGGTGAATGCTAATAGCTATATCTTTTTGTTGATTTCAATTGTTTCAAACAACTTGTTAGACATAGATACATCCTGGAAGTTAGGAATTGTTTAAGCCCCACACTGTTAAAGAGCTATCCAATTGTTGTTTTAGATCAATTTATGAACTTACCTTGCACTATATTCAATTTGAACTTGTTGTAATTGTGAATTGATTTCTCACTACATAGTGTTTAGCCGTGTTGTGTACGAGAAACTTTCAAATTCCAAATACAACAAACCTTGTGCAATTGAAGGCCGTGAGCAATGACTCATGTAGGCCGTGAGGAGTAGTCTCACAACAATCAAGCAAACCCCCCCCCCCCCCCCCGCCCAAAGAAAGAAAATTAAGCTTGATTGAGAAATACACGAGAGAAAAGCCAATATTTGTCAACAAGTAAGAGGCAAGACAAGAGAGAATTGCACAAGAAAGAAAGTGAGGAAAAGCCCAAAGTTGAACATTGGAAAAGGGAAATTCCTGCGCAAAGCTCAAAAGAAAGAAAGTGCCCAAAAGAACCAAAGTGTTGTAGTTTTGAAATATTGAAAGTTTCTAAAGCAAACCCTTGCTGACACTTTGTTTGTGTGCTTTTACTTTCACTTTACTTCAATTGATAATTGCATATGTTGTAAAGTAAATTAAGGGATTGTCTTAAACAACCCCGTAGATTTCATTCAGCCAGAACAACAATTTGACTTATGTGATTTTCTTGAATCCTTAGGAGAAATAGTCCAAATTGCTGTTTTGAACAATTGTCAACATAGAGTATTTGCATCTTGTCAATATTTTAAATTGGCTTTTGAGATTGTTTTCTGAATCATGGGTCCCCAACAGAAAGATAATGCACCATCCCCGTCCCCATCTACTCCTGTCCCATCCCCAGTCCCTGTTACCCTAGAGAATATACAGCAAACACTCACTTTCCTTGTTAATCAGTTTGGTTTAATGAGAAGTGACATAGAGGATAACAAACAAAGGATAAGCAAAGTAGAAAAGCCAACCTCAGATCAAAAGGAACCTAGTATACCTTTTCAAGAAGGCACCTCTTATGGTAATGAGTCTCATGTTGAACGTAGAAAAGTCACATCACTTAGAGGTAGAGGTAGAGGTCGAGGTAGTAATGGTGGTCGTAGGAACATTTCTTTTGAGGAGAGATTTGACTATCTCCCTGAGTACAATGAAGAACCCTATCCGGAAGAACGGTATGATGAACGTCAGCCTAATAGAGATGAACATCTTGAAGAAGAGTTCATTACTACTAAACTGACAATACCCTCCTTCCAAGGGAAAAGTGATCCTGAAACATATCTACAATGGGAAACAAAAGTAGATCATATGTATTCTTGCACTAACTATTCTGAATTGGCCAAAGTGCAGTATGCAACTTTTGAATTTGTAGATTATGCTTTACTCTGGTGGGAGCAATTAAGAACACCCGGAGAAGAACAAGACAGCCCCCTGTTGTTACTTGGTCCGAGCTGAAACAAGAGATGAGGAAGAGATTCATATCTCCTTCCTATGAAAGAAGCATTTTCCAGAAATTACAACAACTTTCTCAAGGTAATAGATCTGTTGATGAATTTTATAAAGAATTAGAACATCTGCTTACCAGGGCTAACATAGAAGAAGCTGAGGAAGCCACAATGGCTAGATTTCTAGCTGGTCTGAATAAAGAGATTGCATTTAAGGTAGAACTTACACCTTACTCTGATCTGGCTTCTATGGTTCACATTGTTGAGAAAGTGGAAAGACAATTGAAGGTTAAAACTTATAACCCTTCTTTTCGGACTAATCCTTTGAGTTTTCCTAGAACACAGCCCAGGACGCCTTTCCGTCCACAACAAGGTCAAGGCCGTGGATTCCAAGGAAAATCAACCCAGAACATCCAAAATCGTCCAAAGCTTCCAATCACTAATAAAGGCAAAGCCAAGGTGGAAGGTACGCCTAATTTTAAGACTCGTGATATTCAATGTTTTAAATACTTAGGTTAAGGTCATTTTGCTAATCAATGTCCCAACCCTAAACGCATCTTGTTTATTGAAGAGTCTAATGAGTATTATTCTGAAGAAGAATTGGAAGAGAGTGAAGAAATCAATGAAATTGAACAAACATGTGAGGAAGAAGAAGAGCTTAGTGGAGAGATTGAAGAGTGTGAAACAAAAGAGTTCTTAGTTGTCCGTCGAGCTCTAAGTACCCAAATTAAAACTGAAGAACCTGAAATACAAAGAGAGAACATATTCCACATTCACTGTATGGTTAAAAAGAAAGTCTGCACTTTAATCATTGACTCCGGTTCATGTACCAATGTTGCAAGTTTTGAACTTGTTAGGAAACTTGAGTTACCTTTAATTAATCACCCCCGTCCTTATAGACTTACATGGCTTAATGAGTGTGGTGAAGTTAAAGTAACAAAGCAAGTCCTAGTTTCTTTATCAATTGGTGGGTATTCTGCTGAGGTGTTATGTGATGTAGCCCCTATGCAATCAAGTCATATCTTATTAGGTAGACCGTGGCAATTTGACAACAAGGTTACATATGATGGTTACCTGAATAGATATTCCTTTAGGCATAACAACAAACTGTACAAATTAAATGCCTTGCCCCCGCACAATGTCTTTGAGGATAAACAACGAATGTTAAAAAGCCATAATGATCCAAAAGAAAAGGAATTGGAAAGGATTTTCGTCAAAGAAAACCAACTGAAAACTTCTCATCTTAAAATTGAACCGAAAGAGATCAAAGTTTCTGCTGAAC
Source organism: Eustoma russellianum (assembly GCA_036186865.1). Taxonomy (NCBI): domain Eukaryota; kingdom Viridiplantae; phylum Streptophyta; class Magnoliopsida; order Gentianales; family Gentianaceae; genus Eustoma; species Eustoma russellianum. The sequence continues at coordinate 13,998,934 of AP025071.1, forward strand.
CATCTCAAAAGAAAAGTGCATTCTATGCATCTCAAAGCGAGGTATTCCATGCTATCGATTCAAACAAAACTGTTTATGTCTTGCTTTACAAAGAAACTATGTTCTCTTCATCTGAAATACCATCTACTTTTACCAAGTGAAGTTGCATCTTTACTTCAAGAATTTTCTAGCTTGTTTCCTGAAGGAGATCCCCCAGGTTTACCACCTCTAAGAGGCATTGAGCATCAAATAGATTTCATTCCAGGAGCTGTTCTGCCAAACAGACCTGCCTATAGAGCCAATCCAGAGGAAACTAAGGAAATCCAAAAACAAGTTGAGGAATTATTAACCCAAGGTAAAGTAAAAGAGAGTATGAGTCCTTGTGTTGTTCCTGTTATCATTGTCCCTAAGAAAGATGGAACTTGGAGAATGTGTACTGATTGTAGAGCCATCAATAAGATCACTGTGAAGTATAGATACCCTATTCCTAGGTTGGATGACATGTTGGATATGTTACATGGGTCTAGATGCTTTAGCAAAGTAGATCTTAAACAAGGTTATTTCCAAGTGAGAATTAGGGAAGGTGATGAATGGAAAACTGCCTTTAAGACTAAATTTGGATTGTACGAATGGTTAGTTATGCCCTTTGGTTTAACCAACGCCCCTAGTACTTTCATGAGGTTAATGAATGAGGTCTTAAGGAAATTCATAGGGAAATTTGTAGTAGTTTACTTTGATGACATTCTTATCTACTCAAAAACCCTAAGTGAACATCTGATCCATCTTAGAGCTGGTTTTGTCACCCTACAGAAAGAAAAGTTGTATGCTAATTTCAAGAAGTGTTCTTTCTGTCTGGAGAAGGTTACATTCTTAGGATTTGTGATTAGTGCTGAAGGAATTGAAATGGACCAAGATAAAGTTAAATCCATAACTGAGTGGCCAACCCCTAAGTCTGCTGGAGATGTTAGGAGTTTTCATGGATTAGCTAGCTTCTATAGACGTTTTGTGAAGGATTTCTCTACCATAGCTGCACCCTTGAATGAGTTAGTCAAGAAAGATGTAAGTTTTGAATGGGGAGAATCACAACAACAAGCCTTTGAGGAACTTAAGAAACGTCTAACTTCTGCACCTATCCTGAGATTGCCCAACTTTGATGAACTTTAGTGAGAAATTGAAAGGAGCTTCCATAAATTATTCAACCTATGATAAAGAATTGTATGCCCTTGTCCGTTCTTTACAAACTTGGCAACATTATCTGCAACCTAAGGAATTTGTGATTCACACTGATCATGAAGCCTTAAGTATCTAAAAGGTCAAGGAAAATTGAACAAAATACATGCCATATGGGTTGAATTCATTGAACAATTCCCTTATGTGATCAAGTATTAGCAAGGAAAAGAAAATGTTGTTGCTGATGCATTATGTCGTCGCTATACTTTGATTACTACTCTTTCATGTAACATGTTTGGTTTTGAGTCTATCAAAGAGATGTATCATTCTGATCATGACTTTAGTTCTATCTATCAAGCATGCATTGATTCACCTTTTGCTAAATATTACTTGCATGATGGTTATTTGTTTAAAGAACATAAGTTATGTGTACCAATGTGTTCATTAAGAGAGTTGTTGATAAAAGAAGCTCATAAAGGAGGTTTAATGGGTCATTTTGGCTCGTTAAAAACTTTGGAAACACTTAAGGAGCATTTCTTCTGGCTGCATATGAAAGCACATGTTAATAAGGTATGTGACCAATGTATTACTTGCAAACAAGCAAAATCTAGAACACAATCACATGGATTGTACACTCCCTTATCTGTTCCAAGCTCACCTTGGACTGATCTTTCTATGGACTTTGTATTGGGATTGCCTCGATCTAAAACTGGTAAAGATAGCATCTTTGTTGTTGTTGATAGATTTTCCAAAATGGCACATTTCATTGCATGTAAGAAAGTTGATGATGCTATTCATATTGCCGATTTGTTCTTTAAGGAGATTGTTAGATTGCATGGCATGCCACGTACAATTGTTAGTGATAGAGATACAAAGTTTCTAAGTCATTTCTGGCGTGTTTTGTGGAGTAGACTTGGTACTAAATTGTTATTTTCTACAACTGCTCACCCACAAACTGATGGTCAAACTGAAGTTGCTAATAGAACTTTGTCTCAACTGTTACGTGTTCTCATTCAAAAGAACTTAAAGAATTGGGAAGACTGCTTAGCTTATATTGAGTTTGCATATAGAGTTGTTCATAGTGGAACATTGCATTCTCCTTTTGAAGTTGTTTATGGCTTTAACCCTTTGTCCCCGCTTGATCTTGTTCCCATACCTGTTCATGAACGTGTTAGTTTGGATGGTGAACGAAAAGCAAAACTTGTGAAAGAATTGCATGAAAAGGTTAAGTCACAACTTGAAGCTAAGAATAAAGTGTATGCCAATAGGGCCAACAGGAATCGTAAAGTTGTTATATTTGAGCCTGGTGATCTTGTTTGGTTACACTTGAGGAAAGAAAGATTCCCTAAGGAAAGGGACTCAAAGTTGAAGCCAAGAGGCGATGGACCGTTCAAAGTATTGAAACGGCTTGGTGATAATGCCTATGTTCTCGATCTTCCTGAAGAAAGGTATGGTCCTATCTCTAAAACTTTTAATGTTGCTGACCTTTCTCCATTTAGTATTGATTCAGATTCGAGGACGAATCCTTCTCAAGTGGGAGGGAATGATGAGCTACAGCCTAACCTTATGGATACAAACACTAATGATGACACCTCACTGCCCCGCACAGGTCCCATAACAAGGAGTATGGCTAAGAAGTTGTTACATTGTGTTGAATCATTTCTTTATAGGCATGAAGAGGATGAACCAAGCAGAGATGATGTCCATTGGGTTTATATGATACAAGCTTTGATCTAGTTGTATCAAAAGCATGTTGTACATATCTTTAGTTGTTCTTTTTAATATTGTTGGTTGGTTAACCTTATTTTTGGATAGTTTGTGTTGTATTATTGCCTTGTCTTTCAGGTACACGTACTTAGCTTGAAAATGCAATTAGAACCTGAATTTTTGTTCAAGCAAGGAGGTGATAAGCAAGTAGCTTACAAGCAAGGAGGTGACAAGCACTCATGTCAAATTCAAGAATTGTTCTCCACGCAAACAAGGATGGACAAGCTGCTCAAAGCTTTATCCAATAGGAAGAAGTCTTGCAAATGTTCAAACCAATCAAAATCAAGTTGGAGACAAGCAAGCAAGCTGCACAACAATTGATCCAATCAGATTGAGGCTGTTTAAGGCCTAGATCATGCAAGAGAAGGTTTGAAAATTCAAAGTCAAACTTGCAACCAATCAAAGGCATTTCAAACCAAGTTGCTCAAAGTATTATCCAATCAAAATTGATCTAGAAATGTGTCTGAAACAAGCAAAGAAGCACGGCAAGGAAACCAGCTTTCTTGGAACCAAAATTGTTCAAAAGCAAGCATGTTCTTTTTAGACTTATACTTTGTACTTTAAACCTTGTACCTTTGTAATTTTCGTTGGTTATAAGTAGGTTAGGAAGCTGAATGTAAAGAGAACCACAATTCAAAAACATTTCAATCAAAATTTCCTTTAAGGAATTCTCAACTTTTCTAGTTGAAGTTTAAACCACTAATCGGTTTCTTTCAAGTTCATAGCCTAGAACTTGTTAGTATTTACTTCATTTTTGGTTTACAGCATCTTAGGGTCTCAATGAGGTTTTAGATGTGTTGGAACGCCAAAGAGGAAGAGGTGTTGGTATGAATTGAGCCAAGGACAAACGGTTACAGTTCAAGGGGTGTCATTGTGATGTTCTTTGCCATAGCCGAGGTTCAAATCAGTTTGGAATAGAAGACAAAGTCTTGGAAACGTTTTCTAGCCTTTATTTGGCTCATCACCTTAGGATGTTTGGAAGTGCTGTGTATGCTTGCCTATACGTTTACATAGTCTCCTAAACACAAAACGCCCACATTAATTTGGTTGTGTCAAAAATTGTACCTTAGTATGATGAGCCAAACGAAGGCTAGAAAACGTTGCCAAGGACTTTGTCTCCTATTCCAAACTGATTTGAACATAAGCCATGTCAAAGAACATCTCAAAGATACCCCTTGATCTTTAACCGTTGTTCTTGGCTCAATCTATGCCAACACCTCTTCCTCTTTGGCACTCCAACACATCTAAAACCTCAATGAGACCCTAAGATGCTGTAAACCAAATAAAGAAGCAAATACTAACAAGTTCTAGGCTGGAACTTGCAAGAAAACCGTTGGTGGTTTCAATCCTCAACTAAGAAATAGTTGTAAAACTCCTTGAAGGAAATTCTGTTTGAATTGTATTTGATAATGGTTGTGAATTGTTGTTTGTACAATCTGATTCTAACTCTACTTATAACAAACTAAAATGCTAAGAAGTACAAGTTTTAATGTACAAAGTACTACACTAAAAATGACATGCTTGCTTTGAACAACTTTTGCTCCAAGATTGCTGGTTGCTTTGCCGTGTATTCAACCTGTTTTCCAGCCTTCTTCCTTTGATCAATTTGATTGGTTTAGATATGTAGCAGCTTGCTTGAGATAAGCCTTTGATTGGTTGCAAGTTGTAGCTTGAATTTTCAAAGCATTTTTCCTTAGACAAACGTTGGTTTCTTTGCTTGAATTCATCCAAAATTCTGATTGGTTCTTGTAGTGAGCAGCTTGGTTTGAACTCCATTTTGATTGGTTGTAGTTTAGGCTTTGAATATTCAACACATTTAACCATAAACCAGCCTTCCTTCTTGAATGAGTTTGATTGGATCATTTGTTGTGCAGCTTGCTTGCTTTTCTTCACTTGTTTTTGATTGGTTTGTACATTTGCAAGACTTCTTTCTATTGGTTCATGATATGAGCAGCTTGTCTCTCCATTCTTACGTGAAGAACAATTTTGAATTTGACATGATTGCTTGTCACCACCTTGCTTGTCACCACCTTGCTTATCACCTCCTTGCTTGGACAAAAATTCAGGTTCTAATTGCATCTTCAAGCTTTGTTTGAATAATGATATCATCCGATCAAATGGAACATGGATTGATAGGTGTTCATTCTTCTTCAATGCAAAGCTCTCTTTGACCTATCTTCAAAGACACCAAGCAACAAACACAATATGCACAACATATATGACATGTCCTAAGGGTTAGTTAAGACTATAAGACATAAGAACTAGCACTAGTGTGTGCGGAGTGAACAGTGAAATGTCATGTCTTACAGAACTAACATATGACAATAAATGATACATGAAAATATGTTGCGTTGACCCATCGTGGGCTCATCATTCCCTCCCTCTTGAAAATGATTCGTCCTCGAATCTCAACATGGATAGAATAAGGGATAGGGGTTTAGGATGTACTCGTATGCTCAACTACACCATAACCAAATAGGAACATGATAATACAAATGGTGAAGGTGAAATACCTTGGTGCATCCTTATCTTTGAAGAAAGAATAAGGTGTGTACACGCTTTCTAAAATGTTTAGGATGTATTAACAATATGATAACAAAAATTTTAGAACACATACATCCTAACAGATAAAACAACATCCAAAAAGCATATTGCAACATGTTAACACTAAATGTACAAATCTTACAGACATGTGCAATATTTAGACAAGATGTATCAATTGAGATGACAATAGGACTATTCTCAGCTAGATTAACGTTTGAAGAAATTTCAGAAATATTGACTTCATCTAGACTGAAAATATCAAGAAGTTCATCAACTAGTTCATTTAAAGATTTATGCTCATCTACAGCTGAATTTTGATCAATGAAATCATTATCAAGTTCTACTTCTAGTAGATTATCTAAATCAGCTAACATCAAATCATATGAATCTAGTTTATCAATGTCATTCTCAACAGAATTACTTACATCGATGTCATCAATGAAATGTACAGGATGTAATTCAGATTGTAACCCAGAAACAAGCATCTCAGTAGAATGCAAATCATGCACAGGGATTTCATTTGTATGCATGTCACAATGTAAATCATTTTCAGACAAAGTGTTATCACAATTAACATCATCTATAAGCAAACGACTAACACTTTGGAAATCACCAACAGATTCAAGTGAAGAGTCTTCTTCAGACAGTACACAAGGTTGAACATGCAATTCAGATAAAGGAGTTCCAGTTTCAGGCATGTTGGGGCTAATTTTATACAAACCATCATTCATAGAAATGTCAGGTTGCAAGTCTTTGTTCTTTTCAGATTCTATCATTACTTGCACCATGTCTCTAAGTTGAAGCAATGCATTTTCAATATTATCCATAGGCTGACTCAAATTGCTTAACTTAACTGGATTTGGTTTGTCATTTTCAGAATCACAAGAGTTCAGTTCATACCCATAGTTTTGATTAACTTGGCATGGGATTAGGTTTGATTGAACAATCTTTGCCCTTTTATACATGTCATTAAGTGATGAGAATTTTTCATTTAACATGCAATCAACAATTTCTTTATCCAGACCAGCAAAGAACCTAATCATGCTTAATTTCTCATGTTCTTCAACATAAGCATAGTACAAATCATCAAGCATTTCATTGTAATATGCACTAACATCTTTATTGCACTGAGAAAGAGTTTGATATCTAGGAGTTTTACATTCCCAATATCCAACCCATAAACCATTCGTACGACCAAAGGAGTTCATACGTTTTTCCAGTTCATCATAGTCTCTCCTATGGCATTCAACTCCCCAAATGGTTTTTAGAATCATGTTTAATCAAAACAATCTCAAAAGCCAATTAAAATATTGACAAGATGCAAATGCTCTACTTTATGTTGACAATTCCTTAAAACAACAACTTGGACTATTTCTCCTAAGGATTCAAGTAAATCACAGAAGTCAAATTGTTGTTCGGGCTGAAAGAAATCTATGGGGTTGTTTTAAGACAATCCCTCAATTTACTTTACAGCATATGCAATTATCAATTGTAGCAAAGTGAAAGTAAAGTCACACAAACAAAGTGCTAGCAAGGGTTTGCTTTAGAAACTTTCAATATTTCAAAACTACAACACTTTGGGGTTTGGTTTGGGCACTTTCTTTCTTTTGAGCTTTGCACGGGATTTTCCCTTTATGCAACGTTTATCTTTGGGCTTTTTCCTCACTTGGCTTTCTTGTGCAATTCTCTCTTTGTCTTGCCTCTTACTTGTTGACAATTTTGGCTTTTCTCTCGCGTATTTCTCAATCAAGCTCAATTTTCTTTCTTTGGACGGTTTTGCTTGACTGTTGTGAGACTACTGCTCACGGCCTACATGAGACATTGCCCACGGCCTTTAATTGCACAAGATTGGTTGTATTTGGAATTTGAAAGTTCCTCGTACACAACACGGCTAAACACTATGTAGTGGGAATTCAATTCACAATTACAACAAGATCAAATTGTATACAGTGCAACGTAAGTTTAGAAATTGATCTAAAACAACAATGGGAAAGCTCTTTAACAATGTGGGGCTTAAACAATTCCTAAATTTCAGAATATATCTAAGTCCAACAAGTTGTTTGAAACAATTGAAATCAACAAAAAGATAAAGCTATTAGCATATAGCAAGATTTCAAATGAGCTTTAAAAGGTTGTTTTGATCCACACGGTTTTTTTTGGGCAGTTGTTCTTTCTTCTATTTTCTGTTTTTGATGCAAGTGATCTAACTAGTTCTAATATGGATAAATGCAAGTTGGTTTTGTCTAAATGAAGTTTACAAAGGCTGGTTACTAACAACTAATGGAATTTCAGTTTTGATGCTAAGTATGCTATCTTGTTTTGTTTTGTTTTCAAGTGATCTAACCTGTTGTGATATATTATGTTTGAGTGATTGCAAAATGTATATGTGTGCATATGTGTAATTGTTGTAATTGTTGTGCAAAATGTATATGTGTGCATATGTGTAATTGTTGTGATTAGAAAATGCATATGTGATATATATATGTGTAACGTTTACATATGAAATTGATTGTGCAAGACATGAACTTATGAGCTAAATGTGAAATTGATTGATTGAATCAAGATTGAACAAGTTTGATTAATATCATGAGATTGAACTTGGCCAATTCAATCACATATCTTAATCAAGACATGTTCAAACTGATCTTAGATTATATATGCCAATACATGTTGTTCAAAAGGTGGAGCAAAAATCTCTCCAAAAGGCAACGGCTATATGACCAAGTCAAGCTGAATTCTTTCTATGTTTTAGCTACAACCAAACGGCTATGAGATCAAAGTTGAAGACTATTTCAAATTCAAAAGGCAAGGCTGATTTCTATCTATATTTTGAATCATTCTTCAATGCCTATCTTCAAGGGGCTTTCAAACGTTCATTCCAATGTTAATGAGGAGCATTCCAACGTTTGTTTAGCATTCAAAATGAAGGGAAAATTCTGTTCAAAACACACGCATACATGGCAAGATTTTTACACATGTACATTGCTTATTGGAGCTGGTTTTCCAACGTTCAAATGGAGCTATTTCCACCTCATCTCCAACGTTCATAATGAGATAAATATTCAGGTGGAAGACTATTTCAAAGTAACAAAAATTTCAGATTTATCTTGAAAGTCAAATGGTAGCTAAAAAGGTGCTGATTTTATCTCCATTCTATCTCATTTCAACGGCTACTTTGTGGAGCCTTTGGGGTGATCTTTTGGCTATAAATAGCTCCCAAGGTGAAGAGCAAAAGGTATCCAACGAAGGCAACAAAAGCATTCAAGACAAATCAGCTCTTTGTCTTCATTCTTCTCTTCTTCTCTTCTGTATTGAAGAACACATTTGTAGCAAGCTTTATGATTGTATAGTTCTTCAATTCTTGTCATTTTCAACACCTTTATACGACATATTTGTGAAGGAGAAGCTGGTGTATAAAGCTTACTCCTTAGAGGTGAGCAAAAGGTGCAAAGGTGCAAAGGTGACGTTTTGGTGCAGCCTCTTGAAGAAGTTGGTGAAAAGCTTCTTCCTTTGGCTTTGTAAGGTGACTTTGGTGTTTGGTGTTTAGTGAAATCCAAGAGAAGGTGTCTCTTGGGACTGGAGTAGGTCACATTGACCGAACCAGGATAATTCCTTGTGTTCTCTACTTATTTCCTGCACTTACTGTTTTCTGGCTGAGAATTACACACACTTGGCACGTATAATTGAACAAGCAAACGTTCTTAGAATTGCATGAATTTTGGATATGTTATACTTCAATGTGTTAGCTTTCATTAGCCGCAAGAATCACTAAATTCTAAGGTGTGTAGCATATTCAAATCGTCTTCACAAAATTGTCGCTACATTCTGTGAACAGTTCTGACCAGTGTGCAAAACTTGTTCGATTTGAACAGGCTATCCTTTGAATCTTGGAGTGAGCCTTATATCAAATTAAACTAGACATCTTAAGGTTTAATTTGACATAAGATTCATCAAAATAGCACGGGTAGATTTTGAGATATCAGTGTTTGAAGTTCAGCAAACATTCTGCCTGAAACTGCCAGAATTGCACACTTTACTTATCTTGCATATTTGAACGTACTAACTTGCTTGAAATTGGCTGAAATTTTTATGACATATCATAAACATACTAAACTTGATCTCTGCCAAGTTTGAGAGCATTCACAGGTGTATAAGTGGTTCAACCAAAACGTGCAAAACAGTGAACTGTTTCTGGAATTTTCAGAATCTGAGATTAAAGAGGCAAAGGGGTCTTCAAACAGGTTTTTGAAGGTAATCATAGTGCAATTTCCGCTAAACCACTATTCACCCCCCCCCTCTAGTGGTGCTATACAGGTCCAACAATTGGTATCAGAGCCTGGTTGAGCACCATATTCTGATTTGAGCTGAAAACAGTCTACACTCCAAGTTGCAAAGTTGCTGGAAATTTTCTGGTTGTCTTATATTCTTCATATTTGGTATCTACAACAAGGTGACACTTTCTTTCCTTCTTATAAGTGTTTTAAACATTTTCTCACACACTAAGAAGCATGTCTAAGTCACACATGAAAATAGAATTAGAAGGCATGTCCACACAAAGACCACCTCTTTTTGATGGAGAAAACTTTAGTCATTGGAAACTTAGGATGAAATTGTTCTTAATGGCTATTGATATAGACTTGTGGTCTATCATTGAAGATGGACCTTATGTGCCTACTAAGCATGTTATAATTGATGGCTTATCAAAAGAAGTTGAGAAATATAGAAAAGATTGGAGTGATGAAGATAAAAAGAAAATGAGTCTTAATGCTAAAGCAATGCAATTATTGTTGAATGGTTTAAGTAGGAGTGAATCTGCCTATGTCTCTTCATGTTCAAGTGCAATGGATATGTGGAAATGTCTTGAAATGAAGCATGAAGGAACTAATCAAGTAAAGGAATCAAAGATTAACATGTTAATGACTACACTTGAATCATTTCATTTACTGCCTAATGAATCAATTGTTGATATGGATTTAAGGCTTACAAACTTATACAACTCACTTGAATCACTTGGTAAAACGTTTTTGATGAAAGAAAAAGTGCAAAAAGTTTTGAGAAGTTTGCCAAGTGAATGGGATGCCAAAGTTAGTGCCATTGAAGAAAGCAAAGATCTTTCTCAAATAAAACTTGATGAATTGATAGGTTCCTTAAAAGTTTATGAAAACAAGTTGAATATAAGAAAGGCTGAAACTAGTAACAAGTCTAAATCACTTGCATTTGTGACAAATGAACCCGAATCATCTAATCAAGCCGAGTATGAAAGTGATGATGAAAGTGATGAAGAAGACATAATGTTGTTAGCTAGGCGTTTAAGGAAGTTGTTCAAGAAAAGACCAACTAAAAGACAAGCAAAATCAGCCGCCCCTATCAATGTGAAATCTAACAAACAAGATGGCAAATGGTATGATAAAGAACTTAAGTGTTATGAATGTGGCAAACAAGGACACATATCATATGATTGTCCAAACAAGAACAAAAACCGTGACATGGATGAAAAGACAAGGACAAAAACTAGAGTAGAACCTATGCAAAGGAGGAAGAAAGCTCTCAAGGTAAGTTCAAGCACTTGGGATGACACATCTTCATCCGAATCCGAGGAGGAACCTGAAGTTGCACAAACATGTTTGGCTTCAAAGTCTACAAATGAGGTAACATTCGATTCTGATTCTGAATGTGATTTTACTCAAGATGAATTGTTGGATGAATTAGAAAAGTTGCATAATAGATATAAGAAGCTATCCAAGGAGAAGAAAAGAATAGTTGAGGAGAAGAACAAGTTGGAGACGTCTAACTTGAATCTAACTTCTCAACTAGAAGTTCTTCAACTTGAATCATCTAACACTATTAGTTCAATGCAAAATCAGATTAAGGAACTTAAGAACAAACATGAAAATGTGCAATGTGTGCAATGTGTTGATTTCAACGTTTTAAAGTCTAAATTGCATGAAATACAAACTGAATTTGAATCATTAAAAGCATGCAACCTAGACTTGAACAAATCTTTAGAACAATTTAAGAATGGTTCCAACATGTTAGACACTCTTATTGCATCTCAAAAGCATGGAAATGACAAACAAGGTCTTGGATATGTTGAAGAAGCTGAATACACACCTAAGGAAACAACATTTGTATCATCTTCAACCAACATGAAATATAGGCCAAATGCATATAGAAATGAACCCATTCTGCCCACACCACCTTCATCACAAAGATTGCAAAATGCATCAACATATAGGAAGGCAAATGCACCTAGAAACCATGCTTACATGTATACAAGAATGCATAAACAAAGTAGTATGAAATCTGCTCATGTTATGCCTTATATGCAACAACATGCTTATGTGAAGAACATGACATACTCTAGGCCTAAATCAGTTTACAACACACGGCCTAGACACACACAACATCGTGCTTATACACGGCCAAGATATAACTCATATACATGGCAACATTCAAATGCATATAGAACTTACAATGCTTATTCAACTAGAGATAAACGTGCAGCCCCTTTTCCATTATATTCTATGTATCAAAATCCACTATTTGATCATTATATGCAACATGATTTTAACTTTTCAAAACCAAGAAAGGTTGTTCAAGTTTGGGTACCTAAAGGTACACTAACATGAACTTAACTTGTCTAACCTTGAAAGGACCCAAAATCAAAGGGTACCTAAGTTGTTATTTACATTTGTAGGTACATAACATCAAAGAAAGACAAGTTGCTGGTTATAACAACAAAGAAGATGAAAAGAACAAAACAAATTGGATAGTTGATAGTGGTTGCTCAAGACATATGACGGGCAACAAAAATTTGTTTAGCACACTTAAAAACGTTGCAAAAGGTGGCAAAGTCACTTTTGGAGACAACAACCAAGGTCAAATAATTGGCAAAGGCAAGGTTGGTGATCCAAACAAGTTTGAGATCAAAAACGTCCTACTTGTAAGTAACTTAACCTTTGAGCTTTTAAGTGTTTCTCAACTATGTGACAACAACTTGAATGTTCTCTTCTCCTCCACTTCTTGTAAGATAATGGATAAAAACAATCAAGTTGTGTTAAAAGGAAAACGTGAAGGAAACATATATGTGCTTAACATGGATGATATGCTAAGTAGTAACACAAAATGTCTTGTTTCACATGAATCTGATCCCAATCTTTGGCATAGACGTTTAGGACACATTGGTATATCAACCTTAGAAAAACTACACGCTAAAAGTCTTGTTAAAGGATTGCCTAAACTTAACTTGGATGATTTTCAACTATGTGAATCTTGTATCAAAGGCAAACATGTTAGAGAATCCCTTAAGCCTAAAACCGAGGTCACAACATCAAGAATACTAGAACTCTTGCATATAGACTTATTTGGTCCATGTAGAACAAGAAGCTTAGGTGGAAGTTATTATGTATGTGTAATAGTTGATGATTTCTCAAGATATACTTGGACATTGTTTCTTGCTTCAAAAGATGAAAGTGCATCATCTATAGCTAATCTAATTAGACAACTTGAAAATGAACATGAATCACATGTTATTAAGATAAGGAGTGATAGAGGTGGTGAGTTTAAAAATAGTGAATTAATCAAATTTTGTAATGAAAAGGGTATAAAACATGAATTCTCCCCACCAAGAACTCCTCAACTTAATGGTGTAGTTGAAAGAAAGAATAGGACTATTCAAGAAGTAGCAAGAACAATGATGGTAGAAAATAAAGTACCTAAATTCTTATGGGCTGAAGCAGTAAACACTTCAAGTTATATGATCAACAGACTATCAATAAGAAAGAAATTGAACAAAACACCATTTGAAATCTTAAATGGACGACTCCCAAAAGTAAACTATCTAAAAGTCTTTGGTTGTAAATGTTTTGTATTGAACACAAAAGATAACTTAGATAAGTTTGATCCTAAGTCTGATGAACATATATTTGTGGGATATTCAATGAACTCTAAAGCATATAGATGTTATAATGCACAAACAAGAAAGATAGTTGAATCTATACATGTGAAGTTCAATGAAAATGCATATCTCCAAACAAGTAATCAACATGAAATCTATGTACCAAATGATCAAATACTTCATGATGAAGATGAACTTATCCTACCACCTACAAATGAACAAGTTGAAACACCAAATCAAACTCTTGAAATGCATGAAGTTCAAACTCCCCCTACACAAGAACATAATGAAGAAAATGTGCCTAACCAACCTATTGAACATCATGAACCTATTGAAGATGCACAACCAAGTAATTGGTGGCAAATAAGAGATAAACAAAAGCATCCTCAAGAACTTATCATAGGAGATGTAAATCAAGGGGTTAGAACACGTAGGCAAATAGATCCTAATGAATATGATCAATGGCATGCACTTATATCCCAAATTGAACCTAAGAATGTGAATGATGCCTTAAACGATGCATATTGGATAGATGCAATGCATGAAGAGTTAAACCAATTTGAAAGAAACAATGTGTGGGATTTAGTACCTAAACCCGAGGATAAATCAATCATTGGAACTAAATGGGTGTTTAGGAACAAAATGAATGAGCAAGGGGTTGTAGTAAGAAATAAAGCAAGACTTGTAGCTCAAGGATATAATCAAGAAGAGGGTATTGATTACGATGAAACATTTGCCCCCGTAGCAAGATTAGAATCCATACGCCTCTTATTAGCTTTTGCATGTTATAATAACATCAAATTATTCCAAATGGATGTTAAGAGTGCATTCTTAAATGGCTATATCCAAGAAGAAGTTTTTGTTAAACAACCACCAGGCTTTGAAGATCCAAAAAACCCTAATCATGTATATAAACTTAAGAAAGCCTTATATGGTTTGAAACAAGCCCCCCGTGCATGGTATGAAAGATTTGCCAACTTTTTACTAAGTAACAACTTTCAAAGAGGAACCATAGATAGTACCTTATTCTTGAAAAAGAAAGACAAAGATTTGCTTGTAATACAAATATATGTAGATGACATAATCTTTGGTTCAACTAATCCTAATTTAGTAAAAGACTTTGAAGATTGTATGAAGTCTGAGTTTGAAATGTCTATGGTTGGTGAATTAAACTATTTCTTAGGCTTGCAAATAAAACAAACATCAAATGGTATACATATCAATCAAGCCAAATACATAAGAGATATGATAAAGAAATTCAACTTTGAAAACTTGAAACCATCTCCAACACCAATGTGTACTTCAACAAAATTAGACAAAGATGAAAATGGTGTTGCATTTGATGAAAAACTATATAGGTCTATGATTGGTTCATTGCTATATCTAACTGCTAGTAGACCTGATATTATGTTTGCAGTATGTATGTGTGCAAGATTTCAAAGTATGCCTAAGTTGTCACACTTTAAAGCTGTAAAACGAATATTTAGATATCTTCAACATACACCAACATTAGGCTTATGGTATGATAGACAATCTAGTCTAAGTCTACATGCATATTCAGATGCAGATTATGGTGGATGTAGAGTAGATAGAAAGAGCACTAGTGGAACATGTCAATTCCTAGGAAACTCACTAATATCTTGGTTTTCAAAGAAACAATCTAGTGTTGCACTTTCTACTACTGAAGCAGAATATATGGCTTTAAGTCTATGTTGTACTCAACTATTATGGATTAAACAACAACTTTCAGACTTTGAAATACAAGTCAATAATATCCCCATCTATTGTGATAGTACAAGTGCTATAAATTTGTCTAAAAACCCTGTACTACACTCTAAGGCAAAGCATATAGAAGTACGTTATCATTTTCTCCGTGATCATGTTAATCTTGGACATATACACATTGAACATGTTAGAACTGATCAACAAGTAGCTGATATATTCACTAAACCCCTTAATCAAGCTATCTTTGAGACTTTACGTGCAAGACTTGGATTAATTGCTTACACCTGAATAACAGTCTTTTGCATAATTTACAAAATTAAGGGGGAGAAATAAATGTGTATATATATCATGTTAAGGGGAAGATAGATATCCTGTTAAGGGGGAGATAACACATTAAGGGGGAGCAGCTTACACTTAATTTAGATGCTTACTTGATTACACAGATTACACTTGATTTAGATGCACACTTGATTTAAATGCTTAATATACACATATGTGGGGTAATTTTGCAAATCATCAAAAGGGGGAGATTGTTGTGATATATTATGTTTGAGTGATTGCAAAATGTATATGTGTGCATATGTGTAATTGTTGTAATTGTTGTGCAAAATGTATATGTGTGCATATGTGTAATTGTTGTGATTAGAAAATGCATATGTGATATATATATGTGTAACGTTTACATATGAAATTGATTGTGCAAGACATGAACTTATGAGCTAAATGTGAAATTGATTGATTGAATCAAGATTGAACAAGTTTGATTAATATCATGAGATTGAACTTGGCCAATTCAATCACATATCTTAATCAAGACATGTTCAAACTGATCTTAGATTATATATGCCAATACATGTTGTTCAAAAGGTGGAGCAAAAATCTCTCCAAAAGGCAACGGCTATATGACCAAGTCAAGCTGAATTCTTTCTATGTTTTAGCTACAACCAAACGGCTATGAGATCAAAGTTGAAGACTATTTCAAATTCAAAAGGCAAGGCTGATTTCTATCTATATTTTGAATCATTCTTCAATGCCTATCTTCAAGGGGCTTTCAAACGTTCATTCCAATGTTAATGAGGAGCATTCCAACGTTTGTTTAGCATTCAAAATGAAGGGAAAATTCTGTTCAAAACACACGCATACATGGCAAGATTTTTACACATGTACATTGCTTATTGGAGCTGGTTTTCCAACGTTCAAATGGAGCTATTTCCACCTCATCTCCAACGTTCATAATGAGATAAATATTCAGGTGGAAGACTATTTCAAAGTAACAAAAATTTCAGATTTATCTTGAAAGTCAAATGGTAGCTAAAAAGGTGCTGATTTTATCTCCATTCTATCTCATTTCAACGGCTACTTTGTGGAGCCTTTGGGGTGATCTTTTGGCTATAAATAGCTCCCAAGGTGAAGAGCAAAAGGTATCCAACGAAGGCAACAAAAGCATTCAAGACAAATCAGCTCTTTGTCTTCATTCTTCTCTTCTTCTCTTCTGTATTGAAGAACACATTTGTAGCAAGCTTTATGATTGTATAGTTCTTCAATTCTTGTCATTTTCAACACCTTTATACGACATATTTGTGAAGGAGAAGCTGGTGTATAAAGCTTACTCCTTAGAGGTGAGCAAAAGGTGCAAAGGTGCAAAGGTGACGTTTTGGTGCAGCCTCTTGAAGAAGTTGGTGAAAAGCTTCTTCCTTTGGCTTTGTAAGGTGACTTTGGTGTTTGGTGTTTAGTGAAATCCAAGAGAAGGTGTCTCTTGGGACTGGAGTAGGTCACATTGACCGAACCAGGATAATTCCTTGTGTTCTCTACTTATTTCCTGCACTTACTGTTTTCTGGCTGAGAATTACACACACTTGGCACGTATAATTGAACAAGCAAACGTTCTTAGAATTGCATGAATTTTGGATATGTTATACTTCAATGTGTTAGCTTTCATTAGCCGCAAGAATCACTAAATTCTAAGGTGTGTAGCATATTCAAATCGTCTTCACAAAATTGTCGCTACATTCTGTGAACAGTTCTGACCAGTGTGCAAAACTTGTTCGATTTGAACAGGCTATCCTTTGAATCTTGGAGTGAGCCTTATATCAAATTAAACTAGACATCTTAAGGTTTAATTTGACATAAGATTCATCAAAATAGCACGGGTAGATTTTGAGATATCAGTGTTTGAAGTTCAGCAAACATTCTGCCTGAAACTGCCAGAATTGCACACTTTACTTATCTTGCATATTTGAACGTACTAACTTGCTTGAAATTGGCTGAAATTTTTATGACATATCATAAACATACTAAACTTGATCTCTGCCAAGTTTGAGAGCATTCACAGGTGTATAAGTGGTTCAACCAAAACGTGCAAAACAGTGAACTGTTTCTGGAATTTTCAGAATCTGAGATTAAAGAGGCAAAGGGGTCTTCAAACAGGTTTTTGAAGGTAATCATAGTGCAATTTCCGCTAAACCACTATTCACCCCCCCCTCTAGTGGTGCTATACAGGTCCAACATAACCTACTTGTTTTTGTTTGGTTTTTGTTTGTATGATGCAATCAGAATCTAAACTAAATGATACTAGATTCAAGCTTCTAACAAACGTGTGGGAACTAGGACTAGGCAGCTCACTTTAGCTAGCTAATTCTACTTTGTTTTGGTTCTTTGGTTTTTGGTTTTCCTAAGCTAAACTAAACAAACATCTTAAACACTTAACTATGTTGTAAACTAGCCAAACTAAGCTAAAGAAGGCAACACTATGACGTCTTGGACAGTTTGCACTTAAATCACTCAAAACAGAATTGTAACTATTTGATTACAAACTAAAGTTCCAACTAATCTAGTTTTGAGTTCAAGTTTTCTGATTTTAAGGACACAACTAAACTAACACTTAAACTACTTGATTAAGGACTAATGAAGATCAACTAAGCTAGATATGGCAGCATATAAAACGTTCAAAACAGTTTGCACATATGAACTAAAAACAGAATTTCTAACTACTACAACTTGATGAATAACCAAACTATCAACTAGCCTATTTTGTGTTCAAGGTTTTCTGATTTAAGGATTCAATCAAACTACCATTTAAAACTACTAGATTAGTGTCTAATGAACAATATCTAAGCTAGGTTGGACACTCACAAGCTGGCCACACACGGTTTTTGCTTCAAGATACACAAACAGTTCCTAACACACTTAAAACTAGTCTAAGTTGTTTTTGTGGTCAGTTTTCGTTTTGCCTACTTAAACTAAGTAACCAAGCTATATTATACTATCTAACAAGCACTTTAAAACATAATCTAACTAGCTAAACAAATAGCAATCCAACGCAATATAAATCAGTACTCAAACGATTTGGGCAGAATCATTGTATATGCAAGTTTAATCAATGTAAACATGAATAGAAGACTAACCAAAGCTCTGATACCAATTGATGAGCCAAATGGGGGCTGGAAAACGTTGCCAAGGACTTTGTCTCCTATTCCAAACTGATTTGAACATAAGCCATGTCAAAGAACTGTTGGACCTGTATAGCACCACTAGAGGGGGGGGTGAATAGTGGGTTAGCGGAAATTACACTACAATTACCTTCAAAAACTTGTTTGAAGACCCCTTTGCCTCTTTAGCCTCAGATTCTGGAATTTCCAGAAACAGTTCAATGTTTTGAGTGCTTTGGTTGAACCACTTATACACCTGTGCAAGCTCTCAAACTTGGCAGAGATCAAGTTTAGGATGTTTATAGTATGTCATAAAAAATTCAATCAATTCCAAGCAAGTTAGCACGTTCAAATAAGCAAGAAAAGTAAAGTGTGCAATTCTGGCAGTTTCAGGCAGAATGTTAGCTTAACTTCAAACGATGATATCTCAAAATCTACCCGTGCTATTTTGATGAATCTTATGTCAAATTAAACCTTATGATGTCTAGTTTAATTTGATATAAGGCTCACTTCAAGATTCGCAGGATAACCTATTCAAATTGAACAAGTTTTGCACACTGGTCAGAATTGTTCACAGAATGTAGCAACAATTTTGTGAAGACGATTTGAATATGCTAAACTCCTTAGAATTTAGTGATTCTTGCGGCTAATGAAAGCTAACACATTGAAGTATAATATATCCAAAATTCATGCAATTCTAAGACTGTTTGCTTGTTCAATTATGCGTGCCAAGTTAGTGTAATTCTCAGGCAGAAAACAGTAAGTGCAGGAAATAAGTAAAGAACACAAGGAATTATCCTGGTTCGGTCAATGTGACCTACTCCAGTCCCAAGAGACACCTTCTCTTGGATTTCACTAAACACCAAACACCAAAGTCACCTTACAAAGCCAAAGGAAGAAGCTTTTCACCAACTTCTTCAAGAGACTTCACCAAAACAAACAGCAACTAGTTTGTTTCACCTTTGCACCTTTGCACCTTTTGCTCACCTCTAAGGAGTAAGCTTTATACACCAGCTTCTCCCTTACAATATGTCGTTTAAAAGGTGTTGAAATGACAAGAAATGAAGAACTATACAATCATAAAGCTTGCTGCAAATGTGTTCTTCAATATAGAAGAATAGAAGAGAAGAATGGAGACAAAGAGCTGAATGTCTTGCTTGCTTTTCTTTTGTTTTCGTTGGTGCACTTTTACTCTTCACCTTTGAAGCTATTTATAGCCAAGAGGACAGCCTAAAGGCTCCTCTAAGAGACGTTGGAGCTGGTTGAGAATGGAGAAAAATCAGCACTTTTCTAGCTATCCAAATGAAGCTCATCTTTTGTTGCTTTGAATTGGTCTTCAACTGAACTTTTATCCTCCATCTTATCCCATTATAGACGTTGGAGATGAGGTGGAAAATGACTCATTTAAACGTTTAAAAGGCAGCTCCAATCAGCAATGTCCATGTGTGAATAACTTGCCATGTATGCAGCTGAATTGGCATGTGTTTTGAACAATTTTATCTCCTCATTTTGAATGTCAAATAGACGTTGGAATGTAGCTAAAAGATAGAGAGAAATCAGCTTGACTTGGTCTTCAATCATATAGCCGTTGCATATGGCTTTGGTTGAGAGACTTTTGCTTCAAATTTGCTACATTGTAGGACTTGTTTTTGTCACACATTATAACCTGAATCTTGACCATATAGTATACGAAATTTTGCTCCATTTTTGAGCCAAGATAGCCGTTGTAATATATACAAGAATAGTCATTTGAAATCAGCACCAAAATAGGATTTGTTTCAACTTGCTTTGACTTGTTCAAAAGCTGAAGGTTTGAACATGATTTGTGCCAATAGCCGTGTGCACACATATAACATATAGCCATTTATGTCTTCAACATGTAGCATAGAATACCATATGAAGAATGCCAAGAATTCCAAGAAAACCATATATGTGATAACCATAAGAATTCCATTTGAGATACCATGCTGCCCATTTCCATAAATATAGGGCACGTACCATATGTGACATAAACACATATAAACATCATATAAACAATATATAACACGTTAGAAGATCCATTGGCAAGTGAAGAGACCAGAATACCCCTTAGCACCAAAATAGGAATTTTGTCCTAGGATGAACCTAGACATGGTGCTGCTCCAGATTCATTTTTGCCATGATGTGACATGACTTATAAATGTGTCATATGATCATATAAATCCGTTGGAAGAAGACCAAATAAGAATGAGAAGTCCAAATGGTGAAATTACCAAAATAACCCTTATAAAGATCAATAAGCTTCACCACCGTGTCAACTCAGTTTTTATCCGTGTCAAGCATGCTTTTCCTCAGCCAATTAGATTCTAAATTGAATAAGGATCATGTGGGCTTTTGAATCACTCAATTTGGAGTTCATTTGCCCAAGATATGAACCAAAACCTGCAATAGGATACTAAACCGAGCAATTTGCCTTATATTGTAAGTCATGTGACTTCAAGGCTTGGTTAGATCATATAATTAACATGTATTGGCATATATATCATCTAAGATCAGTTTGAACATGTCTTGATTTAGACATGTGATTGAATTGGCCAAGTTCAATCTCATGATCTTAATCAAACTTGTTCAATCTTGATTCATTCAATCAATTTCACATTTAGCTCATAAATTCAATCTCATGCACACATATACTTTAAACGTTATACACACATACATGCTCACATATGCATTTTGCAATATATCACAACAATCTACATGCTCACATATGCATTTTGCAATCATTCAAACATGATATATCACAACAATCTCCCCCTTTTGATGATTTGCAAAATTACCCCACATATGTGTATATTAAGCATCTAAATCAAGTATAAGCTTCTCTTTAAATCAAGTTAAGCTGCTCCCCCTTAATGTGTTATCTCCCCCTTAACATGTAACATCTCTCCCCCTTAACATGTAACATGATATACATATATCTCTCCCTTTTAATGTGTTATCTCCCCCTTAACATGATATACATATGTCTCTCCCCCTTAATTTTGTAAATTATGCAAAAGACTGAACTATGGGCACGGTGTAGTAGTCAGGTGTGAGCAATTAATCCAAGTCTTGCACGTAAATGCTCAAAGATAGCTTGATTAAGGGGTTTAGTGAATATGTCAGCTACTTGTTGATCAGTTCTAACATGTTCAATGTGTATATGTCCAAGATTAACATGATCACGGAGAAAATGATAACGTACTTCTATATGCTTTGCCTTAGAGTGTAGTACAGGGTTTTTAGACAAATTTATAGCACTTGTACTATCACAATAGATGGGGATATTATTTACTTGTATTTCAAAGTCTGAAAGTTGTTGTTTAATCCACAATAGTTGAGTACAACATAGACTTAAAGCCATATATTCTGCTTCAGTAGTAGAAAGTGCAACACTAGATTGTTTCTTTGAAAACCAAGATATTAGTGAGTTTCCTAGGAATTGACATGTTCCACTAGTGCTCTTTCTATCTACTCTACATCCACCATAATCTGCATCTGAATATGCATGTAGACTTAGACTAGATTGTCTATCATACCATAAGCCTAATGTTGGTGTATGTTGAAGATATCTAAATATTCTTTTTACAGCTTTAAAGTGTGACAACTTAGGCATACTTTGAAATCTTGCACACATACATACTGCAAACATAATATCAGGTCTACTAGCAGTTAGATATAGCAATGAACCAATCATAGACCTATATAGTTTTTCATCAAATGCAACACCATTTTCATCTTTGTCTAATTTTGTTGAAGTACACATTGGTGTTGGAGATGGTTTCAAGTTTTCAAAGTTGAATTTCTTTATCATATCTCTTATGTATTTGGCTTGATTGATATGTATACCACTTGATGTTTGTTTTATTTGCAAGCCTAAGAAATAGTTTAATTCACCAACCATAGACATTTCAAACTCAGACTTCATACAATCTTCAAAGTCTTTTACTAAGTTAGGATTAGTTGAACCAAAGATTATGTCATCTACATATATTTGTATTACAAGCAAATCTTTGTCTTTCTTTTTTAAGAATAAGGTACTATCTATGGTTCCTCTTTGAAAGTTGTTACTTAGTAAAAAGTTGGCAAATCTTTCATACCATGAACGGGGGGCTTGTTTCAAACCATATAAGGCTTTCTTAAGTTTATATACATGATTAGGGTTCTTTGGATCTTCAAAGCCTGGTGGTTGTTTAACAAAAACTTCTTCTTGGATATAGCCATTTAAGAATGCACTCTTAACATCCATTTGGAATAGTTTGATGTTATTATAACATGCAAAAGCTAATAAGAGGCGTATGGATTCTAATCTTGCTACGGGGGCAAATGTTTCATCGTAATCAATACCCTCTTCTTGATTATATCCTTGAGCTACAAGTCTTGCCTTATTTCTTACTACAACCCCTTGTTCATTCATTTTGTTCCTAAACACCCATTTAGTTCCAATGATTGATTTATCCTCGGGTTTAGGTACTAAATCCCACACATTGTTTCTTTCAAATTGGTTTAACTCTTCATGCATTGCATCTATCCAATATGCATCGTTTAAGGCATCATTCACATTCTTGGGTTCAATTTGGGATATAAGTGCATGCCATTGATCATATTCATTTGGATCTATTTGCCTACGTGTTCTAACCCCTTGATTTACATCTCCTATGATAAGTTCTTGAGGATGCTTTTGTTTATCTCTTATTTGCCACCAATTACTTGGTTGTGCATCTTCAATAGGTTCATGATGTTCAATAGGTTGGTTAGGCACATTTTCTTCATTATGTTCTTGTGTAGGGGGAGTTTGAACTTCATGCATTTCAAGAGTTTGATTTGGTGTTTCAATTTGATCATTTGTAGGTGGTAGGATAAGTTCATCTTCATCATGAAGTATTTGATCATTTGGTACATAGATTTCATGTTGATTACTTGTTTGGAGATATGCATTTTCATTGAACTTCACATGTATAGATTCAACTATCTTTCTTGTTTGTGCATTATAACATCTATATGCTTTAGAGTTCATTGAATATCCCACAAATATATGTTCATCAGACTTAGGATCAAACTTATCTAAGTTATCTTTTGTGTTCAATACAAAGCATTTACAACCAAAGACTTTTAGATAGTTTACTTTTGGGAGTCGTCCATTTAAGATTTCAAATGGTGTTTTGTTCAATTTCTTTCTTATTGATAGTCTGTTGATCATATAACTTGAAGTGTTTACTGCTTCAGCCCATAAGAATTTAGGTACTTTGTTTTCTACCATCATTGTTCTTGCTACTTCTTGAATAGTCCTATTCTTTCTTTCAACTACACCATTAAGTTGAGGAGTTCTTGGTGGGGAGAATTCATGTTTTATACCCTTTTCATTACAGAATTTGATTAATTCACTATTTTTAAACTCACCACCTCTATCACTCCTTATCTTAATAACATGTGATTCATGTTCATTTTCAAGTTGTCTAATTAGATTAGTTATAGATGATGCACTTTCATCTTTTGAAGCAAGAAACAATGTCCAAGTATATCTTGAGAAATCATCAACTATTACACATACATAATAACTTCCACCTAAGCTTCTTGTTCTACATGGACCAAATAAGTCTATATGCAAGAGTTCTAGTATTCTTGATGTTGTGACCTTGGTTTTAGGCTTAAGGGATTCTCTAACATGTTTGCCTTTTATACAAGATTCACATAGTTGAAAATCATTCAAGTTAAGTTTAGGCAATCCTTTAACAAGACTTTTAGCGTGTAGTTTTTCTAAGGTTGATATACCAATGTGTCCTAAACGTCTATGCCAAAGATTGGGATCAGATTCTTGTGAAACAAGACATTTTGTGTTACTACTTAGCATATCATCCATGTTAAGCACATATATGTTTCCTTCACGTTTTCCTTTTAACACAACTTGATTGTTTTTATCCATTATCTTACAAGAAGTGGAGGAGAAGAGAACATTCAAGTTGTTGTCACATAGTTGAGAAACACTTAAAAGCTCAAAGGTTAAGTTACTTACAAGTAGGACGTTTTTGATCTCAAACTTGTTTGGATCACCAACCTTGCCTTTGCCAATTATTTGGCCTTGGTTGTTGTCTCCAAAGGTAACTTTGCCACCTTTTGCAACGTTCTTAAGTGTGCTAAACAAATTTTTGTTGCCCGTCATATGTCTTGAGCAACCACTATCAACTATCCAATTGGTTTTGTTCTTTTCATCTTCTTTGTTGTTATAACCAGCAACTTGTCTTTCTTTGATGTTATGTACCTACAAATGTAAATAACAACTTAGGTACCCTTTGATTTTGGGTCCTTTCAAGGTTAGACAAGTTAAGTTCATGTTAGTGTACCTTTAGGTACCCAAACTTGAACAACCTTTCTTGGTTTTGAAATGTTAAAATCATGTTGCATATAATGAACAAATAGTGGATTTTGATACATAGAATATGATTGAAAAGGGGCTGCACGTTTATGACTAGTTGGATGAGCATTGTAAGTTCTATATGCATTTGAATGTTGCCATGCATATGAGTTATATCTTGGCCGTGTATAAGCATTGAATTTAGGCCGTGTATACGCAAGATGTTGTGTGTGTCTAGGCCGTGTGTTGTAAACTGATTTAGGCCGAGAGTATGTCATGTTCTTCACATAAGCATGTTGTTGCATATAAGGCATAACTTGAGCAGATTGCATACTACTTTGTTTAGGCATTCTTGTATACATGTAAGCATGGTTTCTAGGTGTATTTGCCTTCCTATATGTTGATGCATTTTGCAATCTTTGTGATGAAGGTGGTGTGGGCAGAATAGGTTCATTTCTAAATGCATTTGGCCTATATTTCATGTTGGTTGAAGATGATACAAATGTTGTTTCCTTAGGTGTGTATTCAGCTTCTTTAACATATCCAAGACCTTGTTTGTCATTTCCATGCTTTTGAGATGCAATAAGAGTGTCTAACATGTTGGAACCATTCTTAAATTGT
The DNA here is from genome assembly GCA_036186865.1 of Eustoma russellianum. Taxonomy (NCBI): domain Eukaryota; kingdom Viridiplantae; phylum Streptophyta; class Magnoliopsida; order Gentianales; family Gentianaceae; genus Eustoma; species Eustoma russellianum. Next base: position 14,024,435 of record AP025071.1, read on the forward strand.
TCTAAAGATTTGTTCAAGTCTAGGTTGCATGCTTTTAATGATTCAAATTCAGTTTGTATTTCATGTAATTTAGACTTTAAAACGTTGAAATCAACACATTGCACACATTGCACATTTTCATGTTTGTTCTTAAGTTCCTTAATCTGATTTTGCATTGAACTAATAGTGTTAGATGATTCAAGTTGAAGAACTTCTAGTTGAGAAGTTAGATTCAAGTTAGACGTCTCCAACTTGTTCTTCTCCTCAACTATTCTTTTCTTCTCCTTGGATAGCTTCTTATATCTATCATGCAACTTTTCTAATTCATCCAACAATTCATCTTGAGTAAAATCACATTCAGAGTCAGAATCGAATGTTACCTCATTTGTAGACTTTGAAGCCAAACATGTTTGTGCAACTTCAGGTTCCTCCTCGGATTCGGATGAAGATGTGTCATCCCAAGTGCTTGAACTTGCCTTGAGAGCTTTCTTCCTCCTTTGCATAGGTTCTACTCTAGTTTTTGTCCTTGTCTTTTCATCCATGTCACGGTTTTTGTTCTTGTTTGGACAATCATATGATATGTGTCCTTGTTTGCCACATTCATAACACTTAAGTTCTTTATCATACCATTTACCATCTTGTTTGTTAGATTTCACATTGATAGGGGCAGCTGATTTTGCTTGTCTTTTAGTTGGTCTTTTCTTGAAAAACTTCCTTAAACGCCTAGCTAACAACATTATGTCTTCTTCATCACTTTCATCATCACTTTCATACTCGGCTTGATTAGATGATTCGGGTTCATTTGTTACAAATGCAAGTGATTTAGACTTGTTACTAGTTTCAGCCTTTCTTATATTCAACTTGTTTTCATAAACTTTTAAAGAGCCTATCAATTCATCAAGTTTTATTTGAGAAAGATCTTTGCTTTCTTCAATGGCACTAACTTTGGCATCCCATTCAATTGGCAAACTTCTCAAAACTTTTTGCACTTTTTCTTTCATCAAAAACGTTTTACCAAGGGATTCAAGTGAGTTGTATAAGTTTGTAAGCCTTAAATCCATATCAACAATTGATTCATTAGGCAGTAAATGAAATGTTTCAAGTGTAGTCATTAACATGTTAATCTTTGATTCCTTTACTTGATTAGTTCCTTCATGCTTCATTTCAAGACATTTCCACATATCCTTTGCACTTAAACATGAAGAGACATAGGCAGATTCACTCCTACTTAAACCATTCAACAATAATTGCATTGCTTTAGCATTAAGACTCATTTTCTTTTTATCTTCATCACTCCAATCTTTTCTATATTTCTCAACTTCTTGTGATAAGCCATCAATTATAACATGCTTAGTAGGCACATAAGGTCCATCTTCAATGATAGACCACAAGTCTATGTCAATAGCCATTAAGAACAATTTCATCCTAAGTTTCCAATGACTAAAGTTTTCTCCATCAAAAAGAGGTGGTCTTTGTGTGGACATGCCTTCTAATTCTATTTTCATGTGTGACTTAGACATGCTTCTTAGTGTGTGAGAAAACGTTTAAAACACTTATAAGAAGGAAAGAAAGTGTCACCTTGTTGTAGATACCAAATATGAAGAATATAAGACAACCAGAAAATTTCCAGCAACTTTGCAACTTGGAGTGTAAACTGTTTTCAGCTCAAATAAGAATATGGTGCTCAACCTTGCTCTGATACCACTTGTTGGACCTGTATAGCACCACTAGAGGGGGGGGTGAATAGTGGGTTAGCGGAAATTACACTACAATTACCTTCAAAAACTTGTTTGAAGACCCCTTTGCCTCTTTAGCCTCAGATTCTGGAATTTCCAGAAACAGTTCAATGTTTTGAGTGCTTTGGTTGAACCACTTATACACCTGTGCAAGCTCTCAAACTTGGCAGAGATCAAGTTTAGGATGTTTATAGTATGTCATAAAAAATTCAATCAATTCCAAGCAAGTTAGCACGTTCAAATAAGCAAGAAAAGTAAAGTGTGCAATTCTGGCAGTTTCAGGCAGAATGTTAGCTTAACTTCAAACGATGATATCTCAAAATCTACCCGTGCTATTTTGATGAATCTTATGTCAAATTAAACCTTATGATGTCTAGTTTAATTTGATATAAGGCTCACTTCAAGATTCGCAGGATAACCTATTCAAATTGAACAAGTTTTGCACACTGGTCAGAATTGTTCACAGAATGTAGCAACAATTTTGTGAAGACGATTTGAATATGCTAAACTCCTTAGAATTTAGTGATTCTTGCGGCTAATGAAAGCTAACACATTGAAGTATAATATATCCAAAATTCATGCAATTCTAAGACTGTTTGCTTGTTCAATTATGCGTGCCAAGTTAGTGTAATTCTCAGGCAGAAAACAGTAAGTGCAGGAAATAAGTAAAGAACACAAGGAATTATCCTGGTTCGGTCAATGTGACCTACTCCAGTCCCAAGAGACACCTTCTCTTGGATTTCACTAAACACCAAACACCAAAGTCACCTTACAAAGCCAAAGGAAGAAGCTTTTCACCAACTTCTTCAAGAGACTTCACCAAAACAAACAGCAACTAGTTTGTTTCACCTTTGCACCTTTGCACCTTTTGCTCACCTCTAAGGAGTAAGCTTTATACACCAGCTTCTCCCTTACAATATGTCGTTTAAAAGGTGTTGAAATGACAAGAAATGAAGAACTATACAATCATAAAGCTTGCTGCAAATGTGTTCTTCAATATAGAAGAATAGAAGAGAAGAATGGAGACAAAGAGCTGAATGTCTTGCTTGCTTTTCTTTTGTTTTCGTTGGTGCACTTTTACTCTTCACCTTTGAAGCTATTTATAGCCAAGAGGACAGCCTAAAGGCTCCTCTAAGAGACGTTGGAGCTGGTTGAGAATGGAGAAAAATCAGCACTTTTCTAGCTATCCAAATGAAGCTCATCTTTTGTTGCTTTGAATTGGTCTTCAACTGAACTTTTATCCTCCATCTTATCCCATTATAGACGTTGGAGATGAGGTGGAAAATGACTCATTTAAACGTTTAAAAGGCAGCTCCAATCAGCAATGTCCATGTGTGAATAACTTGCCATGTATGCAGCTGAATTGGCATGTGTTTTGAACAATTTTATCTCCTCATTTTGAATGTCAAATAGACGTTGGAATGTAGCTAAAAGATAGAGAGAAATCAGCTTGACTTGGTCTTCAATCATATAGCCGTTGCATATGGCTTTGGTTGAGAGACTTTTGCTTCAAATTTGCTACATTGTAGGACTTGTTTTTGTCACACATTATAACCTGAATCTTGACCATATAGTATACGAAATTTTGCTCCATTTTTGAGCCAAGATAGCCGTTGTAATATATACAAGAATAGTCATTTGAAATCAGCACCAAAATAGGATTTGTTTCAACTTGCTTTGACTTGTTCAAAAGCTGAAGGTTTGAACATGATTTGTGCCAATAGCCGTGTGCACACATATAACATATAGCCATTTATGTCTTCAACATGTAGCATAGAATACCATATGAAGAATGCCAAGAATTCCAAGAAAACCATATATGTGATAACCATAAGAATTCCATTTGAGATACCATGCTGCCCATTTCCATAAATATAGGGCACGTACCATATGTGACATAAACACATATAAACATCATATAAACAATATATAACACGTTAGAAGATCCATTGGCAAGTGAAGAGACCAGAATACCCCTTAGCACCAAAATAGGAATTTTGTCCTAGGATGAACCTAGACATGGTGCTGCTCCAGATTCATTTTTGCCATGATGTGACATGACTTATAAATGTGTCATATGATCATATAAATCCGTTGGAAGAAGACCAAATAAGAATGAGAAGTCCAAATGGTGAAATTACCAAAATAACCCTTATAAAGATCAATAAGCTTCACCACCGTGTCAACTCAGTTTTTATCCGTGTCAAGCATGCTTTTCCTCAGCCAATTAGATTCTAAATTGAATAAGGATCATGTGGGCTTTTGAATCACTCAATTTGGAGTTCATTTGCCCAAGATATGAACCAAAACCTGCAATAGGATACTAAACCGAGCAATTTGCCTTATATTGTAAGTCATGTGACTTCAAGGCTTGGTTAGATCATATAATTAACATGTATTGGCATATATATCATCTAAGATCAGTTTGAACATGTCTTGATTTAGACATGTGATTGAATTGGCCAAGTTCAATCTCATGATCTTAATCAAACTTGTTCAATCTTGATTCATTCAATCAATTTCACATTTAGCTCATAAATTCAATCTCATGCACACATATACTTTAAACGTTATACACACATACATGCTCACATATGCATTTTGCAATATATCACAACAATCTACATGCTCACATATGCATTTTGCAATCATTCAAACATGATATATCACAACAAGAACATCTCAAAGATACCCCTTGATCTTTAACCGTTGTTCTTGGCTCAATCTATGCCAACACCTCTTCCTCTTTGGCACTCCAACACATCTAAAACCTCAATGAGACCCTAAGATGCTGTAAACCAAATAAAGAAGCAAATACTAACAAGTTCTAGGCTGGAACTTGCAAGAAAACCGTTGGTGGTTTCAATCCTCAACTAAGAAATAGTTGTAAAACTCCTTGAAGGAAATTCTGTTTGAATTGTATTTGATAATGGTTGTGAATTGTTGTTTGTACAATCTGATTCTAACTCTACTTATAACAAACTAAAATGCTAAGAAGTACAAGTTTTAATGTACAAAGTACTACACTAAAAATGACATGCTTGCTTTGAACAACTTTTGCTCCAAGATTGCTGGTTGCTTTGCCGTGTATTCAACCTGTTTTCCAGCCTTCTTCCTTTGATCAATTTGATTGGTTTAGATATGTAGCAGCTTGCTTGAGATAAGCCTTTGATTGGTTGCAAGTTGTAGCTTGAATTTTCAAAGCATTTTTCCTTAGACAAACGTTGGTTTCTTTGCTTGAATTCATCCAAAATTCTGATTGGTTCTTGTAGTGAGCAGCTTGGTTTGAACTCCATTTTGATTGGTTGTAGTTTAGGCTTTGAATATTCAACACATTTAACCATAAACCAGCCTTCCTTCTTGAATGAGTTTGATTGGATCATTTGTTGTGCAGCTTGCTTGCTTTTCTTCACTTGTTTTTGATTGGTTTGTACATTTGCAAGACTTCTTTCTATTGGTTCATGATATGAGCAGCTTGTCTCTCCATTCTTACGTGAAGAACAATTTTGAATTTGACATGATTGCTTGTCACCACCTTGCTTGTCACCACCTTGCTTATCACCTCCTTGCTTGGACAAAAATTCAGGTTCTAATTGCATCTTCAAGCTTTGTTTGAATAATGATATCATCCGATCAAATGGAACATGGATTGATAGGTGTTCATTCTTCTTCAATGCAAAGCTCTCTTTGACCTATCTTCAAAGACACCAAGCAACAAACACAATATGCACAACATATATGACATGTCCTAAGGGTTAGTTAAGACTATAAGACATAAGAACTAGCACTAGTGTGTGCGGAGTGAACAGTGAAATGTCATGTCTTACAGAACTAACATATGACAATAAATGATACATGAAAATATGTTGCGTTGACCCATCGTGGGCTCATCATAGTAGTTTGGTTATGTTTTCTTTACTTAAAATCAGTAGCTAATTAGTCTATGTTTAGTTGTGTGTCTTGTGTTTAGATAGTTACAGGTTGTATAATTTGTGTCAAGTTGTTGTCATTAGATAAAAACCGAAAATCACCAAAAACAAAGGTAATATTAGCAATTGTTTGCATTCAGCCGTAGGTGTAAATAGTTCAAACGCTCATTGTTGCTTAACCTTAGATCAACTTCGTGTCAAACTAGTATAACCTCAGTAGTTTAACTTGTTTGCATTATCTTAGGCATGTAACTTGAACAATCAAACAAAAAGGGACTTGCATACAACCTGAACCGTGGCATAAAAGTACAACTTGATTGATTACAAGCATATCAATTCATACTTAAACATTGGCTGGATATTCACCTTTACTTTGTGTTGGTTTAAATTGATTAAAGACTTTGTTGGACTTAGGTTCTCATTTAAAATCAGTCTTTCTCTATTTTATCCCACATTGTTATATTGCCAATCTGAACAAATCATCTCGTTGTCATCACACTTTCTGAACTTGCATTAAACTTTATACATTCTTGGTTTTGTATTTGTGAAATACTTTTCACTTCATTAGCGTTCAGTCGTGTTGTAGAGGGAACTTTTTCACAAGAGAACAACTCAAATTTGTGCAAGCAAACCCAAAGCCGTTAGCAATGTCTCATAAAGGCTATGAGCAATAGTCTCACAAACAAATAAGACAAAAAGCACAAAGAAAGAAAATAGAGCTTGTTTGAGAAAGAAGCTGAGGGAAAAACCAACCTACGTCCCAAAAGTAAGAGGCAAGACGCATGAGAGATTGCACAAGAAGAGAGGTCTAGTCTTATATTAGAAAAGTTTCAAATTCACAAAAAGGGGAACTTAGAAACAAAATTTGTGCAAAAAGAAAACAGAAAGTACCATCACCCAAGGTGTTGATCTTTGTTGAAAAGTTTCAAGAACAAACCCTTACTGAGCACTCGTGTATGTGTACTTAGCTTTCAGTTTATTACAATTGAGACTGCATAAAGATTGAAGTAAGTTAAGAGACTGTTTTGTACAAACCCTTAGCTTCTTGATTTAGCCTAAACATCACTTTACTTCTATCCTTTTTTGAATCTTAGATAGTTCAAGATTGTTGTTTGATCAATTGTCAACTTAAAGTAGAAGTAAATATCTTGTTAATTTTTTGGTTGGATTTATTTATGTGCTTTTAATAATGGTTACTTCACAAGAAAGAGAAAACTCACCCCTTCTACTCCCAGCATACCCCAAGGTCCTACTACACTTGAAACATAACATTAAACTATTGCTAGCATGATTCATGCTTTTGGTCACATAAAAAGTGAAATTGAAGATCTTAAAAATAATTCTCGGGCTCCCAAGGGAGAAAGTGCTAGCGAAGGTCGTAGAGAACCCCCAAGTGTGCCTTTTAATGAAGGAACATCTTTTAGAGGTGAATCTTGGACTGAACACCGTGGAAACATGTCCCACAGGGGACATGGTAGGAATCGTGGTCTAAATTATGGTCGTATGAACATTTTATTTGAGGATAGATTTGATGATCCCCCTGAGTATAATGATTGTTATCAAGAAGAGAGGTATTATAACAACAGGTATGAAAGGAATGAACCTCCTGAAGGGGAGTCCATTACAACTAATCTGAATATACCTCCCTTCCAAGAGAAAAGCGAGGCTGAAGCATACTTACAATGGGAACTTAAGGTAGATCATATATATTATTGTACTAATTATTTTGAGTTGGCCAAAGTTCGGTATGCTACTTTTGAGCTTGTAGATTATGCTTTACTCTGGTGGGAATATTTGCAAAATGCAAGAAGAAGATCTAGACAACCTCCTGTTGTCACATGGGTAGAACTCAAGTAAGAGATGAGGAAGAGATTCATATCTCAATCCTAAAAAAGAAATGTCTACCAAAAGCTGCAACAACTCTCTCAAGATAACAAATTTGTTAACATTTGCTTACCAGGACAAACATATAAGAAGCTGAGGAGGGCACAACGGCAAGGTTCCTAGCTGGACTTAACAAGGAGATTTTGTTCAAAGTGGAACTCACAACCCTACTCAGATTTGGCTTCTATGGTTCACACTGCTGAGAAAGTGGAAAGGCAACTTAAGGTACGTATCTCTGTCCCTTCTTTTCGGCATAATCCTTCAAAATTTTCCAAGTATAGCCTCGGCCAAGTTTTATGCCCCCATAGAGTCAAGGCCGTGGATTTCAAGGGAAGGCGCCACAAAGATTTCCAAAACATCCCACAACAAGCAACTCTCCAACTGTGGACAAAGGCAAAGCAAATGTGGAAGGTACTACTTCTAACACTAGATTCCGTGATATTCAGTGTTTTAAATGCTTAGTTAAATGTCATTTTGCAAATCAATGCACCAATCCTAAATGTATTATGTTCATTGAGGAGTCTAATGAGTACTATTCTAAAGAAGAATTGGAAGAGAATAAGGAAACTGAGGAAACGTGTGAGGAAGAGGAAGAAACAGTTGGTGAGAGTAATGAATGTGAAAATAAGGAGTTCTTAGTTGTAAGACCTGATTTAAATGTTCAAGTCAAAATGGAAGAACAAGATTTGCAGAGAGAAAATATTTTTCACACCCATTGCGTGGTTAGAGGCAAAGTGTGTACACTCATTATTGATTTTGGTTCATGTACGAATGTTGTAAGCATTGAAACTGTTAGGAAACTTGATTTACCCTTAATCAATCACCCACATCCTTATAGACTTACCTGGCTTAATGATTGTGGAGAAGTTAAGCTTGATAAACAAGTCTTGATTCCTTTGTCAATTGGTGTGTATTCTGATGAAATCTTATGTGATGTAGCACCAATGCATTCAAGTCATATCTTGTTAGGTAGACCATGGGAATTCGATAACAAAGTACATATGATGGCTACTTGAATAGGCATTCCTTCAGGCACCACAACAAATTGTTTAAGCTGCATGCATTACCCCCACAAAAAGTGTTTGAGGATCAAAGAGAATGAGCAAAAGTCAAAATGATCCAAAAGAAAAGGAATTGGAAAGAATATTCCTTAAAATCATCCATTCTGACAAAACTGAATCAAAGGGTAAAGAACTTGTCATTTCTGAGAAAAATAAAGATAAGAAGAAGAGTGATTTCTTTGCATCACAAAGTGAGGTGTTCCACTCAATCAATTCCAACAAAACTATTTACATCTTGCTTTACAAAGAAACATTATTTTCTTCATCTGATTTACCTTCTACTTTGCCGAGTGAAGTAACCTACCTATTGCAAAAGTTTTCAAATTTGTTCCCTGAAGGAGATCCCAAAGGTTTACAACCTCTAAGAGGCATTGAGCATCAAATAGATTTCATTCCAGGAGCTGTCCTACCCAATAGGCCTGCTTATATGATGCGTGCAAGACGTGGGTTCCAACAATTCCACCTTCCAAACGTCCTTCACAAAGGGTTAGGCACAAGGAAGAAGACTTCCCCTTGCTTCCTTAGTGATTAAAAACGTGTGAATCAAGAATGAGCAAGACCAACACTTCAAGATGGTCGTTGATCAAGCAAACCAATACGGCCCTCCTGGACGGCACCTTTAAGCAATGGCAACACCTTCAATATGCTCAACTTTGAAGGATCTTAACCTAGGTTTTTAATGCGAAACCAAGAAAACAAAGTATCATACAAAGTGAATGAAATATCAAGAATTGTTATTCATCAAAAGGTGGTCTTTCATGCGTCCCCTAAGGCTCTATTTATAGGCTGAGCTTGAGCCTTAAAATGTCTAGAACTAATTCAAAATAAAGCTAGCTAGCAATGTTTGAAAATTGAAAATTACTTGAATTCAAAACTAAAACAAATTCTAGCTAAAATCTTAAAATCTTGTAGGACATTATCTTCAATGAATCTGGTCGTGTTTGATGATGAAAGTGGCATTGGAGACTTGATCTTGACGTTGGTGAGGTGGTTGTGTTTGAATTCAAAGGTTGGTTGAAGATTGAGTTCAAATTGAATTTGAACTTGACTTCAAACTTGAATTTAATCTTTGAATTTTTGGTCTCTCCTCTTTTGATCTCCAAGTTGGCGTGGACATATAGAAGATGGCGTGTGATAAGGTCTCCAAGTGGTTGAGATGTTGGATTCAAATGTTGGTTGGAGATTGAATTCAAATTGAACTTGAATTTGAATTTAGACTTGGATTCAAATTTGAATTGTGATCTCATCTTTCTTATCCTTCATGTTGGCGTGAGAATGGATGGAGATTAGGCTGAAATCTTCTTGAACTTTAAGTCTCCAATTGGTTGAGACTTGAATTCAAATCATGGTTGAATTTTAAATTCAAGTCTAGCTTTGAACTTAAACTCAATTGATCATTATCCATTTGCTTCAAAGATGGCCGGCCCTTGTTGTATGTTGTAGATGATTTTTTGACTTCAATTTGAACAAGATATTCCATCTTGGACACATTTGAATTTGTCTTTGTGGAGACAAACAATCTCTTCAAGACAACATTCTTTTTGTCCCCCTTTTTGCAACACACGCTTATCTTGCTTCTTTTGGACCTACATTTCATTTTGGATTTTTCATGTACCTAATTTACCTACAAAGAAAACACATAAAACAAAGATCACAAGAAACAAAATAAATTTCAAAAATAAAGAAAGCACATGCATGTTTACACACGCTCAAGGTGAAGGTTCAATGAAGTGAACCCAAGGAATCTTAGGTTCATCTTGAACATGCTTGTACAAGAAGGTGGCAACTTGATGACAAAGTTCTCTTGCCCTCCTTCTTGTTATAGGACCTTTGACCTCTTGATGGGGCCCTTGATCCTAATCGGACCCTTGATCCTCATCAATCCCCCCTCCTCAAAAGGATTCGTCCTCGAATCAAAAAGGTCATCGTTGAAAGGGATGAGATCAGCAACATTAAAAGTAGGTGAAATTGAACCATACCTATCGGGAAGATCAAGGATGTATGCATTGTCACCTATGCGTTTCAATACTTTAAAAGGTCCATCTCCTCGAGGCAACAATTTTGACTTTCTTTCATTGGGAAATCTTTCTTTGCGCAAATGTAACCACACTAAATCTCCAGGTTTAAATACAACTCGTTTCTGATGTTTGTTAGCTCGTCTTTCATAAGCTTTGTTTTTCTTTTCAAGTTGTGTTTTAACTTGTTCATGCAGTTTCTTTATCTTTTCCACTTTTTGTTTACCATCAAGACTAGAACGTTCATGCACGGGAATATGAATCAAATCAAGGGGAGACAAGGGATTAAAGCCATACACGATTTCAAATGGACTATGCAAAGTACCGTGATGGACACTCCTATTATATGCAAATTCGATATATGGTAAACAATCTTCCCAATGTTTAATGTGCTTTTGCAAAATGGCACGCAAAAGTTGAGAAAGAGTACGATTAACGACTTCAGTTTGTTCATCCGTTTGTGGGTGTGCGGTGGTTGAAAACAACAATTGTGTACCACGTTTAGCCCACAAAACACGCCAAAAATGACTCAAAAATTTCGTATCTCTATCACTTACAATTGTACGTGGCATGCCATGCAATCTAACAATTTCTTTGAAGAACAAATCAGCAACATGCGTGGCATCATCAACTTTCCTACATGCAATGAAATGTGCCATTTTTAAAAATCGATCAACCACAACATAAATGCTATCGCGTCCTCCCTGAGACCTAGGAAGTCCTAACACAAAGTCCATGGAAATGTCAATCCAAAGGGCATCAGGGACGGGTAAAGGCGTGTAAAGGCCATGTGGTTGGGACTTGGATTTGGCTTGTTTGCAAGTGATGCAACTACCACACAACCTCTCGACGTCTACTCGCATGTGGGGCCAATAGAAATGTTCCTTAAGAGTCTCAAGGGTTTTGAACACTCCGAAATGACCCATTAAACCTCCCACATGGGCTTCTCTAGTCAATGCTTCTCGTAGGGATGATTGGGGAACGCACAATTTTTGTTCTTTGAAAAGATAACCCTCATGTATGTAAAATTTCCCAAATGGTGCTTCTTTACATGCCTCGAAAATGGTGCCAAAGTCATGGTCATTGGGGTACAATTCCTTAAGTGATTCGAATCCTAAGAAGCGTGAAGATAATGTAGTCGCTAACGTGTATCTCCTAGAGAGGGCATCGGCAACTATATTATCCTTTCCTTGTTTGTACTTAATCACGTAAGGAAATTGTTCTATGAACTCTACCCATTTGGCATGTCTTTTGTTCAACTTTCCCTGCCCTTTAAGATACTTAAGGCTTTCGTGGTCAGTGTGGATCACAAACTCTTTAGGTTGAAGATAGTGTTGCCAAGTTTGTAGGGATCTCACAAGGGCATAAAGTTCCTTATCATAGGTAGAGTAATTCAATGCTGCTCCTTTCAACTTTTCACTGAAGTAGGCTATGGGTTTCTTACTTTGGGTCAAAACTGCGGCTATACCCACTCCACTTGCATCACACTCGATCTCAAAGGTCTCGTCAAAATTTGGTAGCCTAAGTATGGGTGCAGTGGTCAACCTACGCTTGAGCTCATCAAATGCCTGTTGTTGTGGCTCTTCCCACCTAAAAGGCACATCTTTTTTTACAATTTCGTTTAGGGGTGCAGCTATGGAAGAAAAATCTTTGACAAAGCGTCTATAAAAGCTTGCTAGTCCATGAAAACTACGAACTTTCCCTACATTCTTAGGTATAGGCCACTCCACAATTGACCTAACCTTTTCCTCATCCATTTCTACTCCCTCAGCTGAAATGACAAAGCCTAGAAATACTACGCGTTCTAAACAAAAGGAGCACTTCTTAAAGTTGGCGTAAAGTTGTTCTTGCTTAAGCTTTTCAAAAACGGCTCGAATGTGGTCAAGATGATCTTCTATGGTTTGGGAGTAGATTAGGATATCATCGAAATAAACAACAACAAATCGGCCTATGAACGCTCGTAAGACTTCATTCATTAGCCTCATAAAGGTGCTAGGGGCGTTGGTGAGCCCGAAGGGCATCACTAACCACTCATAGAGCCCAAACTTGGTTTTGAATGAAGTCTTCCATTCGTCCCCTTCTCTAATGCGTACCTGGAAGTACCCTTGCTTAAGGTCGATTTTGGTGAAGAATTTAGATCCGTGCAACATGTCTAACATATCGTCTAGCCTAGGTATGGGGTACCTATACTTGACGGTAATCTTGTTTATGGCTCGGCAATCGGTACACATTCTCCACGTTCCATTTTTTTTGGGTACTAAAATGACTGGGACGGCGGATGGGCTTAGGCTCTCTCGGACTTGTCCACTAGCTAGGAGCTCCTCTACTTGCCTTTGGATTTCTTTGGTTTCTTCGGGGTTGGCTCGATAGGCTGGGCGATTTGGCAACACGGCTCCTGGGACAAAGTCGATTTGGTGTTCTATTCCCCTAATGGGTGGTAATTCGGATGGTGGTTAACTTCATATTCTTGGATAAGGGACACAACTGAGGTAGGTAAGTTTGGTGGGAGTTCTTCTAGGGCAAGGTGACATGACTTTGGGATGATGATGAGGACAGTTTGGTTGTTATAAAGTGCGCGTGTGACCTCTCTTTTCTTGGCGAAATACCCACACTTCTTTTTGGACTCGTTGACACTTAGGGGCACTACCTCTTTTCCCTTGCTCTCGTGTTTTTTGTTCTCACTTTTCATACACTCCACGAATTTTCTCTCGGCTTCTTTTTCCTTAGGATCGGCTCTAGACTTGGACATGCGCTGGTGATCCTCGTGGACTTTGTGTGGTGGAAGTGCATGCAGTTTGTACAATTTGCCATTCAATTTGAAAGAATAACGATTCAATTAACCATCATACGTCACATGTCTATCAAATTGCCATGGCCTACCAAGTAAGATATGACTAGCATGCATTGGTGCGACATCACATAAAACATCATCTTTGTAACTACCAATGCTAAGAGAAATCAAAACTTGTTTACTTACGCTAACTTCACCGCAGTCATTTAGCCATACAAGTTTGTAAGGGTGCGGATGATTAGTCATAGGCAAATTCAGTTTTCTTACTAATTCGATGCTAGCCACATTCGCACAAGAACCGGAATCAATGATCATGGTGCACACTTTATCATTTATCATGCAATGAATATGGAAAATGTTTTCTCTATGTTGTTCGTGATCATCTAATTTCGGATATGCATTTAAAGCTCTACGCACAACAAGAAACTCCTTAGTGTCAAAATCATCTAATGCGCCTAGATCCTCTTCAAGTTCAATTTCATTATCATGCTCAGACTCGTTTTCATGCTCGGACTCGGACACATATTTGTTGGTCTCTTCAATTAACATGATTCGCTTTGCATTAGGACACTCGTTTCCTATGTGACCACGCCCTTGACATTTATAGCATTTAATGTCTCGAAACCTGTTTGAGGGATCAGAAGAATTTCCGGTAGGAGCCTTTTGTTGGATGCGTTCATCTCTCCTTTGTGTGGATTGCACACGATTGTCCATTCTTTGTGACACACCTTGGTCACGTGCTTGGCCTCCTGTAGGTTGTGAACTTTCCGTTCCTGAAGGTTTGTTGGAAAACCTTGACGAAGACTGATTAGTACGATAATTGGAATTGAAATTGGTGGAATTACATACCTTTAATTGTGTTTCAATCTTTTCAGCCATATGTACCATGGTGGTGAGGTCGAGATAAGGTTGAAGATCAACCCTTTGCGCAATCTCTCTGTTTAAACCATGTAAGAAACGAGCTTTGGTGGCCTCTTCAGGTTCCTGCAAGTTAGACCTTTCCAACAAAATTTCGAACTCTTTATAGTACTCGTCTACACTTTTGGAACCTTGACGTAAGTTGTGTAAACTCGTGAAAATAGAACTCTCATAATTGTTTGGAATAAAACATTGTCTCATTTCAAACTTCATTTCTTCCCAAGTAGCAATTGGAGGTTGTCTTGTTTTAGTTCTATTTCGACACAAATTTGTCCACCAAATAAATGCATAACCAGAAAACTCAATACAAGCATATCTCACTTTTTGCAATTCACTATAATTGGTACAAGAAAAGATTAAATCCACTTTCGTTTCCCATTCTAAATATTCCTCCGCATTACTTTTACCATAAAACGTGAGAATATTTATTTTGGTTTTGAGAAAATCGTCATCTTGTGGGAAAAGGGGGTTTTGGCGTCTTTGGTAACCACGGGGATGGTGGTCATCAAAGGCATAATCATCATGCTCAAAGGGAATGTAATCATCATTGTACCTTCTTGGAGCGTACCTTCTTGCTTGTGTAGGAGGAACAAACCTTCTTGCTTCAGTGTGTGGGGGCCTAATGTTATCGTCCTCAACTTCTTCTGGAGGATGGCTGATACGAATATGGTTCGTATGTGAATGTTGTCCCGATCTTTCTTCACTCTCCAAACGTCCTTCAAGCCTTGAATGTGATGGACAATGGTGCCAAGCAACCACCTTCCTTCAAGCCTCCAAAATCGTTTGGTTAGGTGTGTTTGAATCCGCTCAATCCAACACGTCGTTCCGTATCCTTGGATTGTGGATCACCAACAAGGAACACACAATCCTTAATTGGATCTAGCCTTGATTTAGATATGTGTAAACCAAAGGAAAAACACAAACTTTTATTCAAGAAAACTCAAGAACAAAAGATAACATAAAACACTAGGGTTTTTAGTTCAATGATGAAAAATAGTCTAACTCCTCAAAGAAATGCTAAATGATCTATTTATATGATTACAAGTCTTGTGAGCCATCTCCCAAAAACGGCTAGGGCTTCCTTGGATTTTCCATGTGGCACGCCTCCTTCCTTTGATATGCAAGAAGATGAATTTTGTTAATTTAGATAAGTTCCCTTCTCTTGGTAAATCCACACTTATTGTCTCAATCATCAATTATTGCATTGTTCCCATCCTTCTAGACTTGCCTTGTGCCTCCTTTGCCTTCCTTAAAAACGCCACTCATCCTTTCCTTGTGACACAAGATCTAATTTTGGTAACTTCCTTTTCCTTGAATTATCTCCTTATTTGCTCCAAATCTTCAATTATGACTTCCATAATTCATTCCAATCCTTCCAAGCTGATTTATATCATTATGGAAGGTCTCTTAATCGCCCTTGAAGATGCCTAGGCGGCTGCCCCTTGCCTCAAGATAGCCGAAACCCTAATTTGCATGATTGGGCTTGTTTTGGACTTCTTTCTTGCATCTCTTGTATCTCTTTTTGTGGACTGATTTTGGCAAAACCCAAAACATGAAAGATGCTCCAAATTAAGTCTTCTTCAAGGTCCAGCTGGCTCCATGCACGCCCCATCTCAATTGGAAGCCCAAAATCCCAAAACAGCCTTGTGTGGACAAGCTTGGTCCAAATCTGAGAAGCCCTCCTTTCCAAAGCTCAAAACGTTTGATCCAAGACTTGTAACACCTACAAAACACACTCATACACCAAACATAAGTATTCTAAACAAACGTTAAAAGAAGCAAACGAAAAGACAACTAAAAGCCACAGAAACGGCACCAACAAGTGGACTGACTATCATTGGATAATCAGTTCTTAAGCTCAACAATGAGCACCCATTTAGGAGGAACATCCATTGGTTCATCTTGCACATGTTTGGTTAGAAAAGAGCCAACATCAAAACCAAGTTGAAAACCATTAATCCTCTTGGTTTGGCTCCTTGTCAACGGCCCCTTATGGTTAAGGGCACCTTGTGCAAGCTCCTCATTAGGAGGCTGCTCCTTAGCCTCATCAATCCCCCCCTCCTCAAAAGGATTCGCCCTCGAATCATCAAGATAAAAATGCTCAAAAGGGGAAAGATCACTTACATTGAAGGTGTTGGAAACTGAACCATACCTGTCTGGAGGAAGATCAAGCACATAAGCATTTGGACCAACCTTTTGAATGACCTTAAAAGGTCCATCTCCTCTAGGCATAAGCTTGGACTTCCTCTCCTTAGGAAATCGTTCCTTCCTTAAATGCAACCAAACAAGATCTCCAGGATAAAACACAACATCTTTTCTATGCTTGTTAGCTTGTTTGGCATACTGTCTATTCTTTCGTTCAAGTTGAAGTTTAACTTTTTCATGCAACTTTTTGATCATTTCAGCTCGTTGTTTACCATCCATGCTAGTATGCTCATCAATTGGAATAGGCAACAAATCAAGTGGGGAATGGGGTAGAAAACCATAGACAACTTCAAAAGGGGAATACAAGGACCCACTATGAACAGCCCTATTGTAAGCAAACTCAATATGTGGTAAACATTCTTCCCAATTTTTCAGATTGCTTTGGATTAAAGCACGCAACATTTGTGACAAGGTCCGATTTACCACTTCAGTTTGGCCATCTGTTTGTGGATGTGCAGTAGTAGAAAACAAAAGCTTAGTTCCCAACTTGCTCCAAAGTACACGCCAAAAATGACTCAAGAATTTACTGTCCCTATCACTAACAATTGTTTTAGGCATGCCATGCAATCGAACAACTTCTTTAAAGAACAGATTTGCAATGTAAGAAGCATCATCTACTTTGTGACAAGCAATAAAGTGTGCCATCTTAGAGAATCTGTCTACCACAACAAAGACACTATCTCTACCACCTTTTGATCTAGGTAAGCCAAGAACAAAGTCCATAGAAATGTCCTCCCAAGGTACACTAGGTACGTCCAAGGGTGTGTACAACCCATGAGGTTGTGTTTTGGACTTAGCCTGCCTACAAGTGATGCAACTACTACAAACCTTTGCAACATCTGATTTCATGTGAGGCCAAAAGAAATGTTCCTTTAAAGTTTCTAAAGTTTTAAAAACTCCAAAGTGTCCCATTAATCCGCCCCCATGTGCTTCCTTAACCAACAACTCTCGCATTGATCCCTTAGGAATGCATAATCGTTTCTCCTTAAACAAATAGCCATCATGCAAATAAAATTTACCAAAAGGAGAATCAACACATGCATCATAAATGGAAGCAAAATCAGAATCATCCTTATACAATTCCTTAACAAATTCAAAGCCAAGCAAGTGTGAAGACAACTTAGTAATCAAAGTATACCTTCTCGACAAAGCATCAGCAACTATGTTATCTTTTCCTTGCTTATACTTAATGACATAAGGAAATTGCTCAATAAACTCAACCCATTTTGCATGCCTCTTATTCAGTTTTCCTTGACTCTTAAGGTATTTCAAACTTTCATGATCAGTATGAATGACAAACTCTTTGGGTTGCAAGTAGTGTTGCCAAGTTTGTAAGGACCTTACCAAAGCATACAACTCCTTATCATAAGTAGGATAGTTCAATGCAGCACCTTTCAACTTTTCACTAAAATAAGCAATAGGATGCTTACCTTGGGTTAGAACAGCTCCAATTCCCACGCCACTCGCATCACACTCTATCTCAAATGTATCATCAAAGTTGGGCAGCTTCAAGATAGGTGCTGTAGTGAGACGTCTTTTAAGCTCATCAAACGCCCTTTGTTGGGCGTCCCCCCAATGGAATCCAACCTCCTTCTTGACTATCTCATTCAATGGTGCGGCTACGGTTGAAAAGTCTTTGACAAACCGCCTATAAAAACCTGCCAAACCATGAAAGCTCCTCACTTCGCCCACACTCTTTGGTGTAGGCCATTCAAGGATGGATTTCACCTTGTCTTGATCCATTTCAATCCCTGCAGAACTGATTACAAAACCAAGAAAAACAACTTTGTCCAAACAAAAAGAACATTTCTTAAAGTTAGCATAAAGTTTTTCCTTTCTTAGCTTTTCAAAAACAGCTCTTATGTGATCTAAATGCTCTTCTAAGGTCTTAGAATAGATCAAGATGTCATCAAAATAAACCACAACAAACTTCCCAATAAAAGCTCTCAAAACTTCATTCATTAGCCTCATGAATGTACTAGGTGCATTAGTTAACCCAAAAGGCATAACTAACCATTCATACAATCCAAATTTAGTTTTAAAAGCTGTTTTCCATTCATCACCCTCTCTCATTCTCACTTGAAAATAACCACTTTTCAAATCAATTTTCGTATACCATTGCGAACCATGCAACATATCAAGCATATCATCAAGTCTAGGAATGGGATACCTATACTTTACCGTGATTTTGTTGATGGCCCTACAATCTGTACACATCCTCCAAGTGCCGTCTTTTTTTGGAACAAGGATGACTGGCACTGCACTTGGACTCATACTTTCCCTTACCTTCTCCTTGGCTAAGAGATCCTCCACTTGCCTTTGTATCTCCTTTGTTTCCTCCGGATTGGCTCTATAAGCTGGCCTATTAGGTAGGACAGCCCCTGGAATAAAGTCAATGTGGTGCTCAATCCCTCTTAAAGGTGGCAACCCATGTGGCTCCTCCTCGGGAAACAAATCTGCAAATTCTTCCAACAAAGAAACAACACCACTAGGCAAGGTAGATGGTAAGTCATTCGTAGAAAACAAGCATGCAACACTATCTTTGTAAAGCATCACCAAAACAGTTTTATTATCATACAATGCATGTGTAACTTCACGAGATTTTGCAAAGAAAGCATGCTTCTTAGGTGGACGTGAAATTTGTGGTGTGGATGCTTGTGAAAGTGTTTGAACCGTGGGTGAGGGTGGACTGGTTTGGGCCGTGGGTTGTGTACCCTTGGCCGAGGAGTTTGTAGCCTCCAAAAGGCTTCTTCTCTCCTTTTTAAGAACCTCTAAGAACCTTTTTTCAGCCTCCTTTTCCTTAGGATCTGAATGGTTCTTCTTCATCCTCTTAGCATCCTCATAAACTTTATGTGGAGACAATGCATGCAACTTAAACTTTTTGCCATTAAAAGTAAAAGCATACATGTTCAATCTACCATCATAAATAACATGCTTGTCAAACTGCCAAGGTCTACCCAACAAAATATGACTAGCATGCATAGGAGCTACATCACACAAAATTTCATCTTTGTAACCGCCAATAGATAAAGAAATCAGAACTTGTTTAGACACATGAATCTCACCACAATCATTTAGCCAAGATAACCTATAGGGATGGGAATGATCAATCATAGGTAAATCTAGCTTTCTAACAAGTTCAATACTTGCAACATTAGCACAAGAACCACTATCAATAATTAAAGTGCAAGTTTTGCCTTTTACCAAACAATGGATGTGGAAAATGTTCTCCCTTTGCAAGTTTTCTTCTTCCTCCTTCATGTGTGCACTTAAGGCTTTTCTTACCACAAGAAAGTCCTTATATGCACCCTCTTCATCACTCTTTATCTCCTCAGCTGAGTCCTCTTGGTACTCTTCCTTTGTGGCCTCTTCTTCCTCCTCTTCTGAATAGAATTCATTTGTTTCCTCAAGGTACAACACTTTCTTGGCATTAGGGCAGTCCCTTGCATAGTGTCCTCTCCCTCTACATTTAAAACACTCAATCTCCCTTGTTCTTGGAGGGTTTGCGGGTGCTTTGCCTTTGTTTTTGTCATTTTGACCTAGATTTGCGCCGTTGGTCCTTTGAGTGAAGTGTGGCTTATTTGGAGTGCTAGAACCGTTTTGGCCGAATGTGTTTGAACTTGGCCGTGCTCCTCCATTGCCATTAGACCTAGGCTGCACTTTAGAAAAAGAAGAAGTATTAGTTCTAAAACCAAATCCACTAGTAGAAGAACGTACCTTTAATTGCCGCTCAATTTTCTCAGCTTTGTGAACCATGGAATTGAGATCAACGTAGGTAGTGAGCTCAAGTTGAAACCCAATCTCCTTATTAAGACCTCCCAAAAATCGAGCCATGGTTGCCTCCTCGGTTTCTTCAGTATCAGTTTTTATCAACAAACTCTCTAACTCCTTAAAGTATTCGTCCACACTTTTATTTCCTTGAGTTAGGCATTGCAACTTTTGGAACATGGATCTCTCGTAAGATTCTGGAATGAATTTCTTTCTCATCTCATATTTCATCTCATCCCAAGTTCCAATTGTGGGTTGTCTAGTCCTTCTTCTTATACTTTGAGTTTGGTCCCACCAAATCAAGGCATATTCCAAGAACTCTATACTGGCATATCTCACTTTTTGCAACTCGGTATAGTTGGTATAGGAAAAGATCATGTCAACTTTTCTCTCCCACTCAATGTAAGCTTCAGGGTCACTTTTACCATAAAAGGGTGGAATGTTTATTTTGGTTTTCAAATAATCATCCTCTTGGGGTACATACCTCCTAGGTTGTATTCGGCCTTGAGGTCTTGGGTATACCTCCTCAACCTCTTCCTCTTCATAGAAGTCATTCCATTCTTCCCTAACAGGTTGTGGTCTCACTCCGTGTCTCCTATCTCCTCTACCCCTTGCTCCTCCTCTACCTCCCATGCTTGTGGACCCCTTAGGTTCAGTTCCACGGGATGTTTGGCCTTGGCTTTGGGGTGGGGGCTGTTCTTGGGTAGGAGGTGTGTTGGATGTCATCTTTGCTTCCCACTCATCCAACCTAGATTGCATGGTAGCAAGCATTTGTGCCATCTTTTCCATGGAAAATTCCAATTTGTCTCCTCCTCCTTGGGTACTGTTTGACCCCTCCATGGCAACCTGAAACGCTTTCACAAACAAGAAAAGAAGAAAACTAACACAAGAAACAAAAGTGAGTTGTTAGTGAAAACAAAAAGGAAAAACGAAAATCTGTTTGGCCTTTTTTGTCCTCCCTTGTTTTCTCTCAATTGTTCAAGTGTTTTTCCTTGGCCAATCTTGAGCTAGAACCTCTTAAGGCAAGTCCCAAATTGGCTAACCACAATCTGTTTCGTTTTCTTTCCTTGCAAGCTTCTTTTGCCTTCAAAAACACCAATTGGTCAACAAGTGGTAAAACAGCGTCAAGAAGTTTAGAGCACAATTTAAAACACACTTAATAACTATGATTCAAAGAAACAAGAAACCAAAAGTGATGTAGTTGGCTGAACCAAAGAATTGCTAGGGGTTGTCCTGGGCAATCTTTAATTAAACCAACTTATGCAATATCAAATGCAAGCTCTTTGATTGATAGTATGAATGTGTATCCAAGGTGGGGAATTTGAAGGTTTGATGTGTGTTGTTTTGGGGAAAACACACGGTTTTGTTTTGCTTTTGTCAACTTGGGTAGTAGATGCAAAAAGATGGAACTTTTGTACAAAAGGAACTCCTTTTCTCTTCCTTTCTTTGTGCACGTTTTTTTTTTGTTGGTTTGTGCACGTTTCTTTTCCCTTCTTTTTTTTTTTTTTGACGTTCAAGCAGCCTTGATGCAACCTTTGTTTGCTTTTGCGAGAATCAGTTGTGTATGCTCGAAAGATGACCCTTTTTGTGTTTGTATGGATGTGTAGTAGAAAGAACAGATTTTTCCTTGGATACCAATACAACCAAAACAAACAAACTTGTATTCAATATCACACAAGCAAATTTAATTAAAAGCTTCGTTAACAACAAGGTATTTGACTCAAAGGTAGCTTCTTTTAGGCCTTGGACTGATTTTAGATGGAGTTAAATCCTATTC
Source organism: Eustoma russellianum (assembly GCA_036186865.1). NCBI lineage: Eukaryota > Viridiplantae > Streptophyta > Magnoliopsida > Gentianales > Gentianaceae > Eustoma > Eustoma russellianum. The sequence continues at coordinate 14,046,498 of AP025071.1, forward strand.
AATGCAAACAACAATGATCCTATGATTAAGTGTGTTAAAGATGAGATCTTTAATGATAGATGATCAATATTGATGCAAAAAGGTGAAGTCTTTTTTTTGTGGTTTTCGTTGGACTGAAAGAAAAGAACAATCTTTGTTTTTGTTTTTGATGAAATGAAGTAAGAGATCAAATCTTTTTTTTTTTTTTTTGAACGATTGAGGCAAATAAGAATGACACAAAACGACAAAAGAAAAGATAATTGAGATGAAGATAAACGAGAGCTCTGATACCACTTGATACGAATATGGTTCGTATGTGAATGTTGTCCCGATCTTTCTTCACTCTCCAAACGTCCTTCAAGCCTTGAATGTGATGGACAATGGTGCCAAGCAACCACCTTCCTTCAAGCCTCCAAAATCGTTTGGTTAGGTGTGTTTGAATCCGCTCAATCCAACACGTCGTTCCGTATCCTTGGATTGTGGATCACCAACAAGGAACACACAATCCTTAATTGGATCTAGCCTTGATTTAGATATGTGTAAACCAAAGGAAAAACACAAACTTTTATTCAAGAAAACTCAAGAACAAAAGATAACATAAAACACTAGGGTTTTTAGTTCAATGATGAAAAATAGTCTAACTCCTCAAAGAAATGCTAAATGATCTATTTATATGATTACAAGTCTTGTGAGCCATCTCCCAAAAACGGCTAGGGCTTCCTTGGATTTTCCATGTGGCACGCCTCCTTCCTTTGATATGCAAGAAGATGAATTTTGTTAATTTAGGTAAGTTCCCTTCTCTTGGTAAATCCACACTTATTGTCTCAATCATCAATTATTGCATTGTTCCCATCCTTCTAGACTTGCCTTGTGCCTCCTTTGCCTTCCTTAAAAACGCCACTCATCCTTTCCTTGTGACACAAGATCTAATTTTGGTAACTTCCTTTTCCTTGAATTATCTCCTTATTTGCTCCAAATCTTCAATTATGACTTCCATAATTCATTCCAATCCTTCCAAGCTGATTTATATCATTATGGAAGGTCTCTTAATCGCCCTTGAAGATGCCTAGGCGGCTGCCCCTTGCCTCAAGATAGCCGAAACCCTAATTTGCATGATTGGGCTTGTTTTGGACTTCTTTCTTGCATCTCTTGTATCTCTTTTTGTGGACTGATTTTGGCAAAACCCAAAACATGAAAGATGCTCCAAATTAAGTCTTCTTCAAGGTCCAGCTGGCTCCATGCACGCCCCATCTCAATTGGAAGCCCAAAATCCCAAAACAGCCTTGTGTGGACAAGCTTGGTCCAAATCTGAGAAGCCCTCCTTTCCAAAGCTCAAAACGTTTGATCCAAGACTTGTAACACCTACAAAACACACTCATACACCAAACATAAGTATTCTAAACAAACGTTAAAAGAAGCAAACGAAAAGACAACTAAAAGCCACAGAAACGGCACCAACAAGTGGACTGACTATCATTGGATAATCAGTTCTTAAGCTCAACAATGAGCACCCATTTAGGAGGAACATCCATTGGTTCATCTTGCACATGTTTGGTTAGAAAAGAGCCAACATCAAAACCAAGTTGAAAACCATTAATCCTCTTGGTTTGGCTCCTTGTCAACGACCCCTTATGGTTAAGGGCACCTTGTGCAAGCTCCTCATTAGGAGGCTGCTCCTTAGCCTCATCAAAAGTTCAAGTTTGTGTTCATTTCAATTGATTCTACTTTGATACTAATTGGTGCAACTTGAAAGCAAAAAGGAAGAAACAAGCAGAGAACATTGTGATTCGAAGAAGCCTTGGCAATACACTTCCTTATTGATCACTTTGAGACTTCTTAACTTCAGGTTATCCAAGAACCAAAGTGGTAAGAGAGTGAAAAGAATCGAACGCAGAGTGTTCATAGCTTATTTTTTTACTAATCCCTTAACGTTTGTTTGTCTTTGTGTTAGTTTGCTTCTTTCTTTTTCCCTTTGTTTTCGTTCAAATCCTTAGGTACAATGGCCAGCAGCAATCATTCCGCATCTAGCAAGTCTAAAGAAGCCGAAACTGTTGACAATACGCAACAACAAATGCTGGAGATGCTTAAGAAACTCATGCATGACAATAAGGTAATTAAGCATCGCTTGGAAGACGTGGAGCGAAGCTACAAAACGAGCGATGGCCAAGGAACAAGCAGGGCCGTTCCCCTACCACAACCAAGGCGCCATTGATGAGGCTAAGGAGCAGCCTCCTAATGAGGAGCTTGCACAAGGTGCCCTTAACCATAAGGGGCCGTTGACAAGGAGCCAAACCAAGAGGATTAATGGTTTTCAACTTGGTTTTGATGTTGGCTCTTTTCTAACCAAACATGTGCAAGATGAACCAATGGATGTTCCTCCTAAATGGGTGCTCATTGTTGAGCTTAAGAACTGATTATCCAATGATAGTCAGTCCACTTGTTGGTGCCGTTTCTGTGGCTTTTAGTTGTCTTTTCGTTTGCTTCTTTTAACGTTTGTTTAGAATACTTATGTTTGGTGTATGAGTGTGTTTTGTAGGTGTTACAAGTCTTGGATCAAACGTTTTGAGCTTTGGAAAGGAGGGCTTCTCAGATTTGGACCAAGCTTGTCCACACAAGGCTGTTTTGGGATTTTGGGCTTCCAATTGAGATGGGGCGTGCATGGAGCCAGCTGGACCTTGAAGAAGACTTAATTTGGAGCATCTTTCATGTTTTGGGTTTTGCCAAAATCAGTCCACAAAAAGAGATACAAGAGATGCAAGAAAGAAGTCCAAAACAAGCCCAATCATGCAAATTAGGGTTTCGGCTATCTTGAGGCAAGGGGCAGCCGCCTAGGCATCTTCAAGGGCGATTAAGAGACCTTCCATAATGATATAAATCAGCTTGGAAGGATTGGAATGAATTATGGAAGTCATAATTGAAGATTTGGAGCAAATAAGGAGATAATTCAAGGAAAAGGAAGTTACCAAAATTAGATCTTGTGTCACAAGGAAAGGATGAGTGGCGTTTTTAAGGAAGGCAAAGGAGGCACAAGGCAAGTCTAGAAGGATGGGAACAATGCAATAATTGATGATTGAGACAATAAGTGTGGATTTACCAAGAGAAGGGAACTTACCTAAATTAACAAAATTCATCTTCTTGCATATCAAAGGAAGGAGGCGTGCCACATGGAAAATCCAAGGAAGCCCTAGCCGTTTTTGGGAGATGGCTCACAAGACTTGTAATCATATAAATAGATCATTTAGCATTTCTTTGAGGAGTTAGACTATTTTTCATCATTGAACTAAAAACCCTAGTGTTTTATGTTATCTTTTGTTCTTGAGTTTTCTTGAATAAAAGTTTGTGTTTTTCCTTTGGTTTACACATATCTAAATCAAGGCTAGATCCAATTAAGGATTGTGTGTTCCTTGTTGGTGATCCACAATCCAAGGATACGGAACGACGTGTTGGATTGAGCGGATTCAAACACACCTAACCAAACGATTTTGGAGGCTTGAAGGAAGGTGGTTGCTTGGCACCATTGTCCATCACATTCAAGGCTTGAAGGACGTTTGGAGAGTGAAGAAAGATCGGGACAACATTCACATACGAACCATATTCGTATCAACTTTCTACTAAGATTCAAAGAAAATAAGCAACCAAAGTTGATGTATAAGGCTGAACCAAAGATAAACTAAGGGTTGCCGTGGGCAATCTTTAGTTAATTTTGATTCTATGCACTTACTATCCACAAGATGGTTCAAGTCATGCAACAATCGAGCAACCAAATGTGTGATTGGTTCAAGAGGATCAGGAGATGGAGAATAAGGTATATAGGGGACGGCAATGTGGGGTAATATGGTATCCAAGGGTTGCAATTCGTATCAAAATGTTTCCACGCAATGCACAAACGTTTTGCCCTTTTTTCTTTTCTCTTGTTCTTTTGTTTTTCTTTTTCTTCCTTGCTATTTTAATTGAGCAAGGTTCAGATTCTCTTTTTTTTGTTTTTTTTTGACTAAGGGCAGAATTGAAATTTCACGCGTTTTGCACTTAGCACTTGCGTTTTTGGACAGAATAGTGCAATGTATTTAAAATGCAAATTTTAACTTGGACTTGCAACAAAAATAACCTTGGGAAGTGAGGGAAATTGGGGTAAGGCCGAATGGGTTAGGGTTAGGGTTTTTGATTTAAGGTTTTTTTTGAACGTTTTAGGAATTTGTGGGATGGGGTTTTGGGAACTGAACGGGCGTTGTAAATGGACTATTTGGGGGTGGTAATTGATGATTGGTGTGGTCAATTTGGATATTGGTTGGTTTAGGACAGAATTTGAACAAAATTCAAATTCTAGGGTTAGGGTTTATTTGAATGATTTGGGATATTTAGAATCTGATTGTGTTTGGTAAAATTGGGTTGGGGCTTTTTGTTGGGGGTGTAAATAGGGTTGTTTGGGATCAGGTTGGTGAGTTTTTTTTAGGGTTGGGTTGGGGTGGAGCTGGTTGGGCCGTGGGTGTGTGGGGTAGAATTAGGGTTTTGTTGTTGAAGATGGTTCGTGAAGGCAAACACACGTATGACTACTTGTTTTAAAGCATGAAATCAATCACAATGCGAATCATAAGATGCATACAATCATCACCAACTAAAAGCTTCGGTAGCAACAAGATGATTTGAAACCGAGGTAGCTTTATAGGATGATGGTTGGAATATTTAAAAGAAGGCTGAATGTAACCTAAAATGCAACAAACCCTAATTTGTTCAAGTTTGCACGACTCAAAATCAGATTGTGATGCGAAAAGGAAATAAAGGAAATGACACTTGAATGATGAAAAGCAAAATGCAGCAACGTGACTCAAAGCAAATGTGGACGTTTTGTTTTTTTATGAGATGCAAGACAATGGCATGTAGAGTGAAGGGTAGAAGAAGGACTCAACTGCAATTGAAATGACTAGACTCAAACGAAAAAGAAATGATAGATGGTGGAATAGAGTAACCTCTCTCTGATACCAATTTGATGCGTGCAAGACATGGGCTCCAACAATTCCACCTTCCAAACGTCCTTCACAAAGGGTTAGGCACAAGGAAGAAGACTTCCCCTTGCTTCCTTAGTGATTAAAAACGTGTGGATCAAGAATGAGCAAGACCAACACTTCAAGATGGTCGTTGATCAGGCAAACCAATACGGCCCTCCTGGACGGCACCTTTAAGCAATGGCAACACCTTCAATATGCTCAACTTTGAAGGATCTTAACCTAGGTTTTTAATGCGAAACCAAGAAAACAAAGTATCATACAAAGTGAATGAAATATCAAGAATTGTTATTCATCAAAAGGTGGTCTTTCATGCGTCCCCTAAGGCTCTATTTATAGGCTGAGCTTGAGCCTTAAAATGTCTAGAACTAATTCAAAATAAAGCTAGCTAGCAATGTTTGAAAATTAAAAATTACTTGAATTCAAAACTAAAACAAATTCTAGCTAACATCTTAAAATCTTGTAGGACATTATCTTCAATGAATCTGGTCGTGTTTGATGATGAAAGTGGCGTTGGAGACTTGATCTTGACGTTGGTGAGGTGGTTGTGTTTGAATTCAAAGGTTGGTTGAAGATTGAGTTCAAATTGAATTTGAACTTGACTTCAAACTTGAATTTAATCTTTGAATTTTTGGTCTCTCCTCTTTTGATCTCCAAGTTGGCGTGGACATATAGAAGATGGCGTGTGATAAGGTCTCCAAGTGGTTGAGATGTTGGATTCAAATGTTGGTTGGAGATTGAATTCAAATTGAACTTGAATTTGAATTTAGACTTGGATTCAAATTTGAATTGTGATCTCATCTTTCTTATCCTTCATGTTGGCGTGAGAATGGATGGAGATTAGGCTGAAATCTTCTTGAACTTTAAGTCTCTAATTGGTTGAGACTTGAATTCAAATCATGGTTGAATTTTAAATTCAAGTCTAGCTTTGAACTTAAACTCAATTGATTATTATCCATTTGCTTCAAAGATGGTCGGCCCTTGTTGTATGTTGTAGATGATTTTTTGACTTCAATTTGAACAAGATATTCCATCTTGGACACATTTGAATTTGTCTTTGTGGAGACAAACAATCTCTTCAAGACAACATTCTTTTTGTCCCCCTTTTTGCAACACACGCTTATCTTGCTTCTTTTGGACCTTCATTTCATTTTGGATTTTTCATGTACCTAATTTACCTACAAAGAAAACACATAAAACAAAGATCACAAGAAACAAAATAAATTTCAAAAATAAAGAAAGCACACGTATGTTTACACACGCTCAAGGTGAAGGTTCAATGAAGTGAACCCAAGGAATCTTAGGTTCATCTTGAACATGCTTGTACAAGAAGGTGGCAACTTGATGACAAAGTTCTCTTGCCCTCCTTCTTGTTATAGGACCTTTGACCTCTTGATGGGGCCCTTGATCCTCATCGGACCCTTGATCCTCATCATTATAGATCCAATCCAGAGGAAACTAAGGAGATCCAACGACAAGTTGAGGAACTCTTAGACTAAGGTAAGGTGAGAGAAAGTATGAGCCCTTGTGTCGTACTGTGATAGGTGTCCCTAAGAAAGATGGAACTTGGAGGAGTGCATAGACTGTAGAGCATTCAATAAGATCACTATGAAATACAAATACCATATTCCTAGGTTGGATGATATGATGGATATGATACATGGGTCTAGATACTTTACCAAAGTAGATCTTAAGCAAGGACACTTCCAAGTGAGAATTAGGGAAGGAGATGAATGGAGAACGGCCTTCAAGACTAAGTTTGGATTGTATAAGTGGTTAGTCATGTCCTTTGGCCTAACTAATGGCCCAAGTACCTTTATGAGGTTGATGAATGAGGTCTTGAGGAGGTTCATTGGGAAATTTATGGTAGTATACTTTGATGACATCCTTATCTACTCCAAATCCAGGAGTGAACACCTTATCCATTTGAGAGCTGTGTTTGAGACTTTGCAAAAGGAACAAGTATATGCCAATCTTAAAAAATGTTCATTCTGCTTAGAGAAAGTAGTGTTCCCAGGTTTGTGATCAGTTCTGAAGGTATTGAGAAGGACCAAGAGAAGGTCAAGTCCATCACTGAATGGCCAACACCTAAGCCTGCAGGAGACATTAGGAGTTTTCATGGACTAGCCAGCTTTTATAGACGTTTTGTCAAGGACTTCTCTACCATTGCTGCACCTTTAAATGAGTTAGTAAAGAAGGATATAAGTTTTCAATGGTGAACCTCACAACAAAAAGCCTTTGATGAACTTAAGAAACGTCTAACCATAGCACCTATCCTAAGCCTGCCAAACTTTGAAGAGATATTTGAGGTTGAGTGCGATGCCAACAGGGTTGGCATTGAAGATGTACTGAATCAAGCTAAGAAACCAATAGCTTATTTCCGTGAGAAGTTAAGAGGAGCATCCTTGAACTATTCAACCTATGACAAGGAACTTTTTGCCTTAGTCAGGCCTTTACAAACTTGGCAACATTATTTGCAGCCTAAGGAATTTGTGATCCACAGTGATCATGAAAGACTTAAGTACCTTAAGGGCCACGATAAACTGAATAAAAGGCATGCAAAATGGGTTGAATACATTAAACAATTCCCATATGTAATCAAGTATAAGAAAGAAAAAGATAATATTGTTGCTGATGCTCTATCTCGTCGATTTACTTTGATTACTACATTAACTTGTAACATGCTTGGTGTTGAGACTATCAAAGACTTTTATGACTCTGATCATGACTTTAGTTCCATTTATGAGGCATGTCTTGAATCCCCTTTTGGTAAGTTTTATCTGCATGACGGTTTCTTGATTAAGGAACATAAGTTATGTGTACCAATGTGTTCAATGCGGGAAGTTCTGATCAAGGAAGCTCATGGAGGAGGCTTGATGGGTTATTCTGGCTCATTCAAGACGTTAGAGATGCTTAAGGAGCATTTCTTCTGGCCACACATGCGTGTGAATGTTGAAAAGGTATGTGTTAGTTGTATTACATGCAAGCAAGTTAAATCTGGAACACATCTTCATGTATTGTACACTCCTTCAACTGTTCCAATTTCACCCTGGACTGATCTTTCAATGGACTTTGTGTTAGGATTGCCTAGGTCCAAAACTGATAAGGATGTCATCTTTGTTGTTGTTGAAAGATTTTCTAAAATGGCACATTTTATTGCATGCAAGAAGATGGATGATGCCACACATGTTTCTGACCTATTCTTTAAGGAAATTGTAAGATTGCATGGCATGCCCCGTACCCTTGTAAGTGAAAGAGATACAAAGTTTCTAAGCCACTTCTGGCTTGTTCTGTGGAGTAGACTTGGTACTAAACTTCTTTTCTCAACAACTACTCACCCACAAACTGATGGACAAACGGAAGTAATCAATATAACATTGTCACAATTGTTGCGTGTCATAATTCGAAAGAACTTAGAGAATTGGGAAGATTGTTTACCTCTCATTGAGTTTGCATATAATAGGAACTTTCACAGCGGTACTTTGATTCTCTTTTTGAAGTTGTTTATTGCTTTAACCCTGTATCCCCACTTGACTTAGTCCCCATTCCTGTTCATGAATGTGTTAGTCTTGATGGAGAACGTAAAGATAAACTTGTCAAGGAGTACATGAAAAGGTTAAGTCACAACTTAAAGCTAAAACTAAGTGTATGCCAAAAGAGCTAACAAGGACCATAAGACTGTCATATTTGAACCTAGAGATCTTGTTTGGTTACACTTGAGGAAGGAAAGGTTTCCTCAGGAAAGGAAATAAAAGTGAGCCAAGAGGCGATGGGCCGTTCAAAGTTATCCTAAGACTTGGAGATAACGCTTACAAGAGGGGGGAATGATGTTGAGGATGAATCAAGTCAAGATAGTCTCCATTGGATCCATTTGCTACAAGCTTTAATTAAGTTTTGAACCATGTTGTACTATGTTAGCTAATCTTGTGTATGTTGTTCATATTGTTAGTGCTTAGCTTTCTTTCCTTTATAAGTTTTTGATAAACTAATCTAGACATGTCCTAGTGTGTTGTATATGTTGTTTGGTGCATGTTTGAACTGATTAGGCAAAGGAAACCGTCAAACACAATTCCAATTGATATGATTCCAGTTGGAGGTGAAATATAAGAGGATAAGCTACAATGTTCATGCCTAGCACTTTCCCAGAAAAGGCATGTATCAAGCTACACAATCGTTTCAAGTAAGCTAGCGCTGACTCAGCAGCTTCAAACGTAGACACCCGAAAGAGGTCAACTTTCAAACAGGCATAACTCACACATTCTAGCTCCAAACCATGCCATGTTGGCTTCTAAACACATCTATAGAAAAAGATCTACAACTTTTGTTTGGTGCGCAAGAGCTAATTCTGAATGGAAGATTACATTATATGACAAAAAAATTCAGGGGTAAAATTTGGACAAGTTTTGTTTTCTTGATTGTTCAAGTGGGTATCTCAACCTATCAACTACAAGGGACCTATCCAACTCATCAAGGACGTGTCAAATAATATCCCAAAGCAAGGAAGAGTTGAACTAATCATAAATCAAAGGCAAAAACAACTTGCAAAAAAGGGGAAAGTTCTGATGGGAACAACTTGCTGAAGACAATGATTTTATTCCACTTGTTCCACTTGTAACTTGCTTAAACTTTCTTCTTTGCTCCTATTGGACCACACACATTTGTATCTTTGATGAGGCTGAGGAGCAGCCCCCTAATGAGGAGCTTGCACAAGGTGCCCTTAACCATAAGGGGCCGTTGACAAGGAGCCAAACCAAGAGAATTAATGGTTTTCAACTTGGTTTTGACGTTGGCTCTTTTCTAACCAAACATGTGCAAGATGAACCAATGGATGTTCCTCCTAAATGGGTGCTCATTGTTGAGCTTAAGAACTGATTATCCAATGATAATCAGTCCGCTTGTTGGTGCCGTTTCTGTGGCTTTTAGTTGTCTTTTCGTTTGCTTCTTTTAAAGTTTGTTTAGAATACTTATGTTTGGTGTATGAGTGTGTTTTGTAGGTGTTACAAGTCTTGGATCAAACGTTTTGAGCTGTGGAAAGGAGGGCTTCTCAGATTTGGGCCAAGCTTGTCCACACAAGGCTGTTTTGGGATTTTGGGCTTCCAATTGAGATGGGGCGTGCATGGGCCAGCTGGACCTTAAAGAAGACTTAATTTGGAGCATCTTTCATGTTTTGGGTTTTGCCAAAATCAGTCCACAAAAAGAGATACAAGAGATGCAAGAAAGAAGTCCAAAACAAGCCCAATCATGCAATTTAGGGTTTCGGCTATCTTGAGGCAAGGGGCAGCCGCCTAGGCTCTTCAAGGGTGATTAAGAGACTTTCCATAATGATATAAATCAGCTTGGAAGGATTGGAATGAATTATGGAAGTCACAATTGAAGATTGGGAGCAAATAAGGAGACAATTCAAGGAAAAGGAAGTTACCAAAATTAGAGCTTGTGTCACAAGGAAAGGGGTATTGGCGTTTTTATGGGAGCAAAGGAGGCACAAGGCAAGTCTAGAAGAATGGCAATAATACATCAATTGAGGATTGAGACAATAATTGGGGA
>AP025071.1:14057030-14181179 GCA_036186865.1 Eustoma russellianum
TAAATTAACAAAATTCAGCATCTTGCACATCAAAAGGAAGGAGGCGCACCACATGGAGGCTCCAAGGAAGCCCTAGCCGTTTTGTGAGAGTGTTTTACAAGACTTGTAATCATATATATAGATCACTTAGCATTTCTTTGAAGAGTTAGACTATTTTTTCATCATTGAACTAAAAACCCTAGTGTTTTATGTTATCTTTTGTTCTTGAGTTTTCTTGAATAAAAGTTTGTGTTTTTCCTTTGGTTTACACATATCTAAATCAAGGCTAGACCCAATTAAGGATTGTGTGTTCCTTGTTGGTGATCCACAATCCAAGGATACGGAACGACGTGTTGGATTGAGCGGATTCAAACACACCTAACCAAACGATTTTGGAGGCTTGAAGGAAGGTGGTTGCTTGGCACCATTGTCCATCACATTCAAGACTTGAAGGACGTTTGGGAGAGTGAAGAAAGATCGGGACAACATCAATATACGAACCATATTCGTATCAAGTGGTATCAGAGCTCTCGTTTATCTTCATCTCAAATATCTTTTCTTGTGTCGTTTTGTGTCATTCTTGTTTCTTTTCTCAAACATTCAAAAAAAAAAAAAACGTCTATTGTCAAAAAAAAAAAAGAGAAAAGACTTCACCTTTTGCATCAATATTGATCACCTATCATTAAAGATCTCATCTTTAACACACTTAATCATAGGATCATAGTTTTTTTGCATTGAATAGGACTTAACTCCATCTAAAATCAGTCCAAGTCCTAAAAGAAGCTACCTTTGAGTCAAATACCTTGTTGTTATCGAAGCTTTTAATTAAATTTGCTTGTGTGATATTGAATACAAGTTTGTTTGTTTTGGTTGTATTGGTATCCAAGGAAAAATCTGTTCTTTCTACTACCATCCATACAAACACAAAAAGGATCATCTTTCAAGCATACACAACTGAAATTCGCAACAATAAACAAAGGTTGCATCAAGGCTGCTTTGAACGTCAAAAAAAAAAAAAAAAAAAGGAAAAGAAACGTGCACAACCGAAAAAAAAAGGTGCACAAGAAAGGAAGAGAAAAGAAGTTCCTTTTGTACAAAAGTTCCATCTTTTTGCATCTACTATCCAAGTTGACAAAATCAAAACAAAACCGTGTGTTTTCCCCAAAACAACACACATCAAACCTTCAAATTCCCCACCTTGGATACACATTCATACTATCAATCAAAGAACTTGCATTTGATATTGCATAAGTTGGTTTAATTAAAGATTGCCCAGGACAACCCCTAGCAATTCTTTGGTTCAGCCAACTACATCACTTTTGGTTTCTTGTTTCTTTGAATCATAGTTATTAAGTGTGTTTAAAAATTGTGCTCTAGAGTTCTTGAAGCTGTTTTACCACTTGTTGATCAATTGGTGTTTTTGAAGGCAAAAGAAGCTTGCAAGGACAGAAAACGAAACAGATTGTGGTTAGCCAATTTGGGACTTGCCTTAAGAGGTTCTAGCTCACGATTGGCCAAGGAAAAACACTTGAACAATTGAGAGAAAACAAGGGAGGACAACAAAAAAAAGGCCAAACAGAATTTTCGTTTTCCTTTTTTTGTTTTCACTAACGACTCACTTTTGTTTCTTGTGTTAGTTTTCTTCTTTTCTTGTTTGTGAAAGCGTTTCAGGTTGCCATGGAGGGGTCAAACAGTACCCAAGGAGGAGGAGACAAAGTGGAATTTTCTATGGAAAAGATGGCACAAATGCTTGCTACCATGCAATCTAGATTGGATGAGTGGGAAGCGAGGATGACATCCAACACACCCCCTACCCAAGAACAGCCCCCACATCAAAACCAAGGCCAAACATCCCGTGGCACTGAACCTAAGGGATCCACAAGCATGGGAGGTAGAGGAGGAGCAAGGGGTAGAGGAGATAGGAGACACGGAGTGAGACCACAACCTGTTAGGGAAGAATGGAATGACTTCTATGAAGAGGAAGAGGTTGAGGAGGTATACCCAAGACCTCAAGGCCGAATACAACCTAGGAGGTATGTACCCCAAGAGGATGATTATTTGAAAACCAAAATAAACATTCCACCCTTTTATGGTAAAAGTGACCCTGAAGCTTACATTGAGTGGGAGAGAAAAGTTGACATGATCTTTTCCTATACCAACTATACCGAGTTGCAAAAAGTGAGATATGCAAGTATAGAGTTCTTGGAATATGCCTTGATTTGGTGGGACCAAACTCAAAGTATAAGAAGAAGGACTAGACAACCCACAATTGGAACTTGGGATGAGATGAAATATGAGATGAGAAAGAAATTCATTCCAGAATCTTACGAGAGATCCATGTTCCAAAAGTTGCAATGCCTAACTCAAGGAAATAAAAGTGTGGATGAATACTTTAAGGAGTTAGAGAGTTTGTTGATAAAAACTGATACTGAAGAAACCGAGGAGGCAACCATGGCTCGATTTTTGGGAGGTCTTAATAAGGAGATTGGGTTTCAACTTGAACTCACTACCTACGTTGATCTCAATTCCATGGTTCACAAAGCTGAGAAAATTGAGCGGCAATTAAAGGTACGTTCTTCTTCTAGTGGATTTGGTTTTAGAACTAATGCTTCTTCTTTTTCTAAAGTGCAGCCTAGGTCTAATGGCAATGGAGGAGCACGGCCAAGTTCAAACACATTCGGCCAAAACGGTTCTAGCGCTCCAAATAAGCCACACTTCACTCAAAGGACCAACGGAGCAAATCTAGGTCAAAATGACAAAAACAAAGGCAAAGCACCCGCAAACCCTCCAAGAACAAGGGAGATTGAGTGTTTTAAATGTAGAGGGAGAGGACACTATGCAAGGGACTGCCCTAATGCCAAGAAAGTGTTGTACCTTGAGGAAACAAATGAATTCTATTCAGAAGAGGAGGAAGAAGAGGCCACAAAGGAAGAGTACCAAGAGGACTCAGCTGAGGAGATAAAGAGTGATGAAGAGGGTGCATATAAGGACTTTCTTGTGGTAAGAAAAGCCTTAAGTGCACACATGAAGGAGGAAGAAGAACACTTGCAAAGGGAGAACATTTTCCACATCCATTGTTTGGTAAAAGGCAAAACTTGCACTTTAATTATTGATAGTGGTTCTTGTGCTAATGTTGCAAGTATTGAACTTGTTAGAAAGCTAGATTTACCTATGATTGATCATTCCCATCCCTATAGGTTATCTTGGCTAAATGATTGTGGTGAGATTCATGTGTCTAAACAAGTTCTGATTTCTTTATCTATTGGCGGTTACAAAGATGAAATTTTGTGTGATGTAGCTCCTATGCATGCTAGTCATATTTTGTTAGGTAGACCTTGGCAATTTGACAAGCATGTTATTTATGATGGTAGATTGAACATGTATGCTTTTACTTTTAATGGCAAAAAGTTTAAGTTGCATGCATTGTCTCCACATAAAGTTTATGAGGATGCTAAGAGGATGAAGAAGAACCATTCAGATCCTAAGGAAAAGGAGGCTGAAAAAAGGTTCTTAGAGGTTCTTAAAAAGGAGAGAAGAAGCCTTTTGGAGGCTACAAACTCCTCGGCCAAGGGTACACAACCCACGGCCCAAACCAGTCCACCCTCACCCACGGTTCAAACACTTTCACAAGCATCCACCCCACAAATTTCACGTCCACCTAAGAAGCATGCTTTCTTTGCAAAATCTCGTGAAGTTACCCATGCATTGTATGATAATAAAACTGTTTTGGTGATGCTTTACAAAGATAGTGTTGCATGCTTGTTTTCTAAGAATGACTTACCATCTACCTTGCCTAGTGGTGTTGTTTCTTTGTTGGAAGAATTTGCAGATTTGTTTCCCGAGGAGGAGCCACATGGGTTGCCACCTTTAAGAGGGATTGAGCACCACATTGACTTTATTCCAGGGGCTGTCCTACCTAATAGGCCAGCTTATAGGGCCAATCCGGAGGAAACAAAGGAAATACAAAGGCAAGTGGAGGATCTCTTAGCCAAAGAGAAGGTAAGGGAAAGTATGAGTCCAAGTGCAGTGCCAGTCATCCTTGTTCCAAAAAAAGATGGCACTTGGAGGATGTGTACAGATTGTAGGGCCATCAACAAAATCACTGTAAAGTATAGGTATCCCCATTCCTAGACTTGATGATATGCTTGATATGTTGCATGGTTCACAATGGTATACGAAAATTGATTTGAAAAGTGGTTACTTTCAAGTGAGGATAAGAGAGGGTGATGAATGGAAAACAGCTTTTAAAACTAAATTTGGATTGTATGAATGGTTAGTTATGCCTTTTGGGTTAACTAATGCACCTAGTACATTCATGAGGCTAATGAATGAAGTTTTGAGAGCTTTTATTGGCAAGTTTGTTGTGGTTTATTTTGATGACATCTTGATCTATTCTAAGACCTTAGAAGAGCATTTAGATCACATAAGAGCTGTTTTTGAAAAGCTAAGAAAGGAAAAACTTTATGCTAACTTTAAGAAATGTTCTTTTTGTTTGGACAAAGTTGTTTTTCTTGGTTTTGTAATCAGTTCTGCAGGGATTGAAATGGATCAAGACAAGGTGAAATCCATCCTTGAATGGCCTACACCAAAGAGTGTGGGCGAAGTGAGGAGCTTTCATGGTTTGGCAGGTTTTTATAGGCGGTTTGTCAAAGACTTTTCAACCGTAGCCGCACCATTGAATGAGATAGTCAAGAAGGAGGTTGGATTCCATTGGGGGGACGCCCAACAAAGGGCGTTTGATGAGCTTAAAAGACGTCTCACTACAGCACCTATCTTGAAGTTGCCCAACTTTGATGATACATTTGAGATAGAGTGTGATGCGAGTGGCGTGGGAATTGGAGCTGTTCTAACCCAAGGTAAGCATCCTATTGCTTATTTTAGTGAAAAGTTGAAAGGTGCTGCATTGAACTATCCTACTTATGATAAGGAGTTGTATGCTTTGGTAAGGTCCTTACAAACTTGGCAACACTACTTGCAACCCAAAGAGTTTGTCATTCATACTGATCATGAAAGTTTGAAGTACCTTAAGAGTCAAGGAAAACTGAATAAGAGGCATGCAAAATGGGTTGAGTTTATTGAGCAATTTCCTTATGTCATTAAGTATAAGCAAGGAAAAGATAACATAGTTGCTGATGCTTTGTCTAGAAGGTATACTTTGATTACTAAGTTGTCTTCACACTTGCTTGGCTTTGAATTTGTTAAGGAATTGTATAAGGATGATTCTGATTTTGCTTCCATTTATGATGCATGTGTTGATTCTCCTTTTGGTAAATTTTATTTGCATGATGGCTATTTGTTTAAGGAGAAACGATTATGCATTCCTAAGGGATCAATGCGAGAGTTGTTGGTTAAGGAAGCACATGGGGGCGGTTTAATGGGACACTTTGGAGTTTTTAAAACTTTAGAAACTTTAAAGGAACATTTCTTTTGGCCTCACATGAAATCAGATGTTGCAAAGGTTTGTAGTAGTTGCATCACTTGTAGGCAGGCTAAGTCCAAAACACAACCTCATGGGTTGTACACACCCTTGGACGTACCTAGTGCACCTTGGGAGGACATTTCTATGGACTTTGTTCTTGGCTTACCTAGATCAAAAGGTGGTAGAGATAGTGTCTTTGTTGTGGTAGACAGATTCTCTAAGATGGCACACTTTATTGCTTGTCACAAAGTAGATGATGCTTCTTACATTGCAAATCTGTTCTTTAAAGAAGTTGTTCGATTGCATGGCATGCCTAAAACAATTGTTAGTGATAGGGACAGTAAATTCTTGAGTCATTTTTGGCGTGTACTTTGGAGCAAGTTGGGAACTAAACTTTTGTTTTCTACTACTGCACATCCACAAACAGATGGCCAAACTGAAGTGGTAAATCGAACCTTGTCACAAATGTTGCGTGCTTTAATCCAAAGCAATCTGAAAAATTGGGAAGAATGTTTACCACATATTGAGTTTGCTTACAATAGGGCCGTTCATAGTGGGTCTTTGTATTCTCCTTTTGAAGTTGTCTATGGTTTTCTACCCCATTCCCCACTTGATTTGTTGCCTATTCCAATTGATGAGCGTACTAGCATGGATGGTAAACAACGAGCTGAAATGATCAAAAAGTTGCATGAAAAGGTTAAACTTCAACTTGAACGAAAGAATAAACAGTATGCCAAACAAGCTAACAAGCATAGAAAAGATGTTGTGTTTTATCCTGGAGATCTTGTTTGGTTGCATTTAAGGAAGGAACGGTTTCCAAAGGAGAGGAAGTCCAAGCTCATGCCTAGAGGAGATGGACCTTTTAAGGTCATCCAAAAGGTTGGTCCAATAGCTTATGTGCTTGATCTTCCTCCAGACAGGTATGGTTCAGTTTCTAACACCTTCAATGTAAGTGATCTTTCCCCTTTTGAGCATTTTTATCTTGATGATTCGAGGGCGAATCCTTTTGAGGAGGGGGGGATTGATGAGGCTGAGGAGCAGCCCCCTAATGAGGAGCTTGCACAAGGTGCCCTTAACCATAAGGGGCCGTTGACAAGGAGCCAAACCAAGAGAATTAATGGTTTTCAACTTGGTTTTGACGTTGGCTCTTTTCTAACCAAACATGTGCAAGATGAACCAATGGATGTTCCTCCTAAATGGGTGCTCATTGTTGAGCTTAAGAACTGATTATCCAATGATAATCAGTCCGCTTGTTGGTGCCGTTTCTGTGGCTTTTAGTTGTCTTTTCGTTTGCTTCTTTTAAAGTTTGTTTAGAATACTTATGTTTGGTGTATGAGTGTGTTTTGTAGGTGTTACAAGTCTTGGATCAAACGTTTTGAGCTTTGGAAAGGAGGGCTTCTCAGATTTGGGCCAAGCTTGTCCACACAAGGCTGTTTTGGGATTTTGGGCTTCCAATTGAGATGGGGCGTGCATGGGCCAGCTGGACCTTAAAGAAGACTTAATTTGGAGCATCTTTCATGTTTTGGGTTTTGCCAAAATCAGTCCACAAAAAGAGATACAAGAGATGCAAGAAAGAAGTCCAAAACAAGCCCAATCATGCAATTTAGGGTTTCGGCTATCTTGAGGCAAGGGGCAGCCGCCTAGGCTCTTCAAGGGTGATTAAGAGACTTTCCATAATGATATAAATCAGCTTGGAAGGATTGGAATGAATTATGGAAGTCACAATTGAAGATTGGGAGCAAATAAGGAGACAATTCAAGGAAAAGGAAGTTACCAAAATTAGAGCTTGTGTCACAAGGAAAGGGGTATTGGCGTTTTTATGGGAGCAAAGGAGGCACAAGGCAAGTCTAGAAGAATGGCAATAATACATCAATTGAGGATTGAGACAATAATTGGGGATTTGCCAAGAGAAGGGAACTTACCTAAATTAACAAAATTCAGCATCTTGCACATCAAAAGGAAGGAGGCGCACCACATGGAGGCTCCAAGGAAGCCCTAGCCGTTTTGTGAGAGTGTTTTACAAGACTTGTAATCATATATATAGATCACTTAGCATTTCTTTGAAGAGTTAGACTATTTTTTCATCATTGAACTAAAAACCCTAGTGTTTTATGTTATCTTTTGTTCTTGAGTTTTCTTGAATAAAAGTTTGTGTTTTTCCTTTGGTTTACACATATCTAAATCAAGGCTAGACCCAATTAAGGATTGTGTGTTCCTTGTTGGTGATCCACAATCCAAGGATACGGAACGACGTGTTGGATTGAGCGGATTCAAACACACCTAACCAAACGATTTTGGAGGCTTGAAGGAAGGTGGTTGCTTGGCACCATTGTCCATCACATTCAAGACTTGAAGGACGTTTGGGGAGTGAAGAAAGATCGGGACAACATCAATATACGAACCATATTCGTATCAATCTTCCTTAGAAGCATTGTTTGGCTTATTTAATGTAGCTTAGGCCATTGTAAAATCCACAATCAGATTATATAAAACAACCGTTAGTTTTGCTTCAAACAGAATTCTGTTTTCCCTTTGAATTTTTGATTCCCTTCAAGAAAATTGAACAAATTCTTGATTTTATTACTTCAAATGCTTGGGATGGATATTGTTTGAGAGGGCTTAAGGCTTGCTCACTCAAGTTGAAGTCATTTACTGAAATGTTCTTTCTTTTCGGCTGAAATCTGGACTGGTTGCATGCTTGGTGCTCTTTGGGCATTCTGCATCTTCCTTTTCTTACCTAAGTTGAACTTTGAGTTGAAGAAAGGTCCTTAAATAGCTGAGTGTATGTGCATCATTGCCATGTCAAATTACTACTGAACCATAACCGACATGTCACATACTTACCATACAAAGATGGCCAACCTATATACACTTCAAATAATCAAAACTTTCGTGCACCAAATGTCTAATAAAGCCCCAAAGTCTTATAATTATACACATTAATTACCTATCATCTTCCTTGATCTGTTGGAAATTCAAATTCAAATTAAAGCGTCACATGACCAATTTTTTTCTCATCTTTTGGAGCTTAAATTACACATCATACTATGTATTATGTGGTATATAACATATTTTACATGTCTAAGGGGTTTGAGATTAATTGGAGAAAAATTACGCAATCGGCGGAAGTCGAAAATTTGTTTTTCTACACTTTCAAGAAGATGTTTTTATTGCTACACTTTGTGACATGTGTCTAGACATGTCTTACACATCCAAGACACATCGTGGAGTATTCTAGAAAACCAAGTTAAATGGTGATTAAAATTTACCACATATGTGAAGATACTACATCATTGTTTGTCAAAATTCAAAAATGACTTTCAGCACTTTTACTCTCAGTTTTTGTTTTAACATCATTTTCAACGCCTCTAAAAAAATAGCAAATGTTTTCTGAAAATCATTAAATTTTGTAGATACATAGATAAAGGTCTTAGGTTTCATTTGAGACAAGTTTCATTGAATTTGGAGAAGTATAATACATCCAAACGTTCATAATTCTGAGACTAGTGCAATTTGATTTTCAGATTTGCAAAGGTTGAGAACATCAACATGGTTGATATACATGCCAAAGGAATTTTGAGAAACTGTTTCAACCCTTCAAGTATACATCTTAAGGGTCATTCTATAAAATGTTCAGATCATTTAGAGTTGTCATTAAATAGGAATTAGTTTTTCATTCTAAGGAAAAAATTTTCATAGATTGACAGAGTCCAAGTAAAAACGTTAGTTCAGGGCCTTACACTTTGAATTTTAATCTGAAACTTTTATGACATATTGATAACATCTTAGAGTACATTGTCAGAAAATTTTACGAATTTTGAAGGTCTATAACCTGGTCATTCAGTCAATCAAAAACAGGATCTGAAAACAGAATCTGTTTTCAGAAGTGAGTAATTGGCCAATTAGAGTTTTTAAAAACCAATTTTTCCACACTTACTATTCAACCCCCCTTTTAGTGGTGCTATACATGTCCGACATATCATACACAACTTTACTATCACTAATGCTAGCACATATAGCATCAAGTTGATCCCATATGTCGAAATTCGTTTCTATGCTTCTTGTACAATAATACATATCTTTAAGAGTTTCAAATATATCAGCAATATTTTTATTCAATCCAGTAATAAATCTAATCATAATCAATTCTCCGGGTTCTTCAATGTAGGCTTTGTACAAGTTATCTAACAACTTATTATAATATTTATGCACAGTTAGACTAGCTTGAAGGTGTGATACTAAGTTATTTTGCTACGCCAATCACTTACCCATATGCATTTAGATTAGCCAAAGTGAGCATGTGCCTTTTTAGCTCTTCATTGTCCATTTTGAAACAGAATATACCCCATATGGTCTCAATCAATTTGTAACCATCTATGAAATCCGAAGTGCTCATGCTAAATTACAACTCAAAAAGAAAAAAAACTAACACAAAGAGAAAAAAGATGTGATTATGTTAGTGAAAACAAAAAAATACATCGTGTCTTTCCACTCTCATGTTTAGATTCACTTAATAGGCTTTTACCTCTCCTCTTTTAGTCTCACAAGCACTCAAGCCTTTTTTCACTCTATTTCTGTTTTTCTTTAGATGCTAAATTAGAATCAATATCAAGTCGAGCAAACACGTTGCGGTCTTCACACAACTTGTATATCTTCGTCAAGGGGTATGTATGTCATACGACAATGGTAGAAAAGGGAATATAAGGACTCAACAGAAATGGGACAAAGTAAGAATCAAAGAAAAACAAGAAACCAAAAGTGATGTAATGGGCTCAGCCAAATATTCACTTAAGGGGTTGCTTCGGGTAATCCTTAGCCAAACTTGGTTAAGTATGGAATCAAACAATGCAATCCTAATGGCCTAATATGCACAAAAATGTTTCAAATATGTACAGGGCAGTTTAGGCAAATATGAGGTTGGGCCTGTAGCGCCCCGGCCCGACACTGTCATCAGAACCAGTGCACCCGCCGTAGCCTACTATGAGAACTACGAAGCGTCAAAGCAGATCAAGCGTACATCATTCATGACGTAAGATAAATCAGCGGAAACGTCATAAAATCTAAACCTTCATCGTCAATAATACAACCAGAAAATGCAGCGGAAATAAAGGTGTTTGGTCATCTAGCTAACATAAGTTCCAGAACAACATAATAACATTGAGTTTCCAAAACTTAAAGAAAGTAGTCCAGCATCTATCTATTCCCATGTCCGTCATCACATTGAGCCCACTCGCCATCGTCTTCGATAAATATCATCTCATATTCCGGCTCACCTGAAAAGGAATAGAGTATCTGTTCTTAGCGAAATTATCGCTAGCAAGTAACCCGTCTATACACCTTACGGAATCACACACGACGAGTCACCAGTGTATAAATCATTGCCCAAAATATAGGTGCTCGGGTTAGCAAATAGCATCTCAATAAGAATTTCTCAAAACAGATAAAGCACATATATGGTACACGGGTACGAGAATAAGCATGTATTAAAACAACGTATCACATAAGCAAGTCATAAACTAACCACGTTTCTTGCATATCAAGTCTTATGCTTCGTGTATCATGATGCATGTACTTCTTTAAAATCACACACAACACCCATGCATATGTCTTCTTTCATAAACATGTCATGCATGTCATTTCACAAAACATTTCATCACTTTACATATCATATTCTTCGCGTAGCAGAACTTTATACCCTGTGGGTGATCAGTCCACAGCAAACAGAACTTTATAACCCGTGCTGAAAGGTCCACGGCCCCATAACATATAACTTTATACCCCGTGCTGAAAGGTCCACGGCCCCATTACATATATCATATATCCGTGCTGAAAGGTCCACGGCCCCATTACATATATCATATATCCGTGCTGAAAGGTCCACGGCCCCATAAAATAACTTTATTTTCCGTGCTGATAGGTCCACGGCCCCATAAAATACTTTATTTTCCGTGCTGATAGGTCCACGGCCCCATAAAATACTTTATACCCTGCTGTTGATTCACAGATCACGCTTTTATACCCTGCTTTCGCAGGCGTGACTTTTATACCCTGCGATCAACCAGCAGCCATCTTGTCTTTCGAAAACTTCAAACTTTTCTTGTAAACACATGTTCTTGCGCAAAGCAATTCTCAAATCAAATGCAAGTGCTCATGTCATGATGCAGAATGCTCATGTAACATCATATCAAACGTGTAAACATGCACACACACTTTACATATCAAGTACAAAGTCCTGAACCCCTATCACATTCTGCTTGTATCATTTCATGTCCCTTCGTATTATGAAATCATCTCGAGTTCACACTTAACCTTGCTCGTTCATACTTCCTCAAGCACCCTCTTCGTACCGTTTTGTGCTCTTTCATATTGCTAATTCACTTTGGATTCATACCTAACTTTACTCATTCACACTTAACGTTTACAACTCTAGCACACTTTCAAAACACTTTGTAATTTATGAGCAATGGAAGATAATAAAGGTATCTCACACACACATCTTACATATCAACTATACGGTCTTGCACCTCAAACACTCCCTGTTTGTATCTTTCCAAGTCCGTTCGTCTCACTAATTCACTTGGAATTCAATCTTATTCTTACTTAGTCAATCTTACCATCTATTCCTCAATTACACCTCAAATACCCTTGCATTTTATGTTCAAAGGAAGTGTATAAAGTTGCTACACTTACATAGGGCACCTAAAGGGTCAAAAAGACTTCCAGTATACTTGGAACGCCACATGAGGCGCCTAAAGTGACATAGAGCGCCTATACTAGGCGTTCGAAGTGTTCGGGGATGTGCCGTAGACATTGAACGCCTACATGAAGCGCCTAATGTGACATAGAGCGCCTTATGTAGGTGTTCGAAGTGTTCGGGGATGATTCAGGACACATTGAACGCTACATTAGGCGCCTAATCTGACATAGAGCGCCTAATGTAGGTTTTCGAAGTGTTCTGACAGTTCTAAACTGCAGTTTTTCTGTACGGGAAAGCTTCAGGACACATTGAACGCTACATTAGGCGCCTAATGTGACTTGAAGCGCCTAATGTAGGCGTTCGAAGTGTTCTGACGATGCCAAACTGCAGTTTTTCTGCAGTAACTTCCTCCCATCATCCTCCTCCTTCAACCCTTTCATGTTAAACCTCTCAAGATCCATCTTACCATCTAGATTCATCATACTTAACACACATCTAATCATGAATTAATGCTTAGTTATGTCTAACAATATCCCCTCTTAACCTTCAATCATTCACAACCTTCAAAAGATATCATCAACATTCCCAACACAACAAGTCTACAACAATGCCATCACTCATCCTTCAATTCCCTGCACTTACTCTCAAACGTCTAAGTGTAGATAATCAACATGAGAATAGAACAAGACAATAAGCACATCAAATATACACTTTCATGGGCATGCTTGACAAACAACAAAGCACACATAACTACTTTCGGAAATATGGCCCAAAGAACAAGACCTTACACAATCATCAACAACAATTACATGTATAGTAAAACATTTAGCATAGACAAATCAAAACTACTAATGTGTGATCCAAGTTTTCTCTTTGTAAGAACATAGGGCCTAATGTATCAAAATTTGCGTAAAGCGTATAGAAAGATTACTTGCCTTTGTTTTTAGTTAGCCTTACGAGTGTACTGTAGGATTTCGGGAAAGGTTGAACCTAGATCTGCCGCTCTTTCTTCCTCTTCTTCTTCTCTTCTTCTTCTTTCTCTTCTCTCTTCCTTCTCTCTCTCTCATGCGTTTTCTCCCTCTCCCTTTCTTGCTTATAACCGATGGCTAGTGGTATGATGGGGAGTTATACTCATTTGTGTAACTCCCCTATCATTTAAGTGGGGAGGGGTAGTTTTGGTATTTTGGTCTAATTTTTCCCATTTCTACTTTTTGACTATTCTTCCACCTATATTTTATTCAATTATGCTTCATAAATCTATAGGATTAATAAAATTGCATTTTAAGTTGCTTCCTAATTATTCAATGTAGGACCCAAAAGTTGCGGGGTATGACATTCCACCCCCCTTACAAAAAGTTTCGTCCTCGAAACTTGCGTACTGTAGTCACAAAATTGAGGATACTTCCCTCGCATTTGTTCTTCGAGTTCCTAAGTGGCCTCACATTCTGTGTGTTTGCTCCACTTGACATTCACATAAGGGATCACCTGCTTCCTCAACACTGGGTCCTTTCGATTTACGTTTTCATGGGTATCTCTTCGTAAGTAACGTCGTCGTTGAGTTTCAAAGGTCGTGCTTCAAGCACATGTCTTGGATTCGTCATGTACTTTCTTAGCTATGATACGTGGAAAAACATCGTGAACTTGCGCCAACACGGGAGGTAACGCTAACCTATATGCCAAGGCTCCCACTTTCTCCAGTATCTCATACGGAGCAATAGAACGGGACTTAAATTGCCCTCCACTCCAATATCATAGTACATTTTTTTAGGTGATATTCTCAATTAAACCTTTCCACCTACATTAAACTCCAAAGGTCGTCGTTTAGAATCCGTCTAACTTTTGTTGCGGTCCTGAGCCGACTTGAGTCTCTCTCGAGTGATTCTCGCACTTCCTAATGTCTTCTTGAGTCGTTCATGTTCGGTGATGGTCCTCCCACTGAATTCATCCCAATAAAATGGGGAGCTACACTTCCTTCCATACAAAGCTTCAAAAGGAGCCATATCAATTGCATTGTGGTGACTGTTATTATGATAGAGCTCCATTAACTTCACCATTACATCCCCAACTCCTTTTGAAATCTAGGACACCAGTTTTTAACATGTCTTTTAGGGTATACATAGTCCGTTCAGACTGTCCATGTCTGAGGGTGATAGGATGTACTCATCCTTAACTCCTTACCCAGGGCCCTTTAGAATACTATCCAGAGCTTGGAAGTGAACCGTTGGTCTCGGTCAGACACTATACTTATTGGAACACCATGTAGGCTGACAATGTTGTCCATATCTAAATTTACCAACTTCCGAGAGATACTTCCTTCGAGACTGATAGAAAATGTGCAGGTTGGTCGATCGATCCACAATCACCAAAATCATGTTATATCCACTTCTTGTTTTCGGTAATCATCCACAAAGTCCATAGTAATAAGTTCCTATCTCTACCCTGGAAGCTCCAACGGTATCACTAATTCACTAGGTTGTTGGTGTTCAGTCTCAACTTACTGACATACCAGACACCTGCCAATGAACTCCGCAATATGTCTCTTCATCTTACACCACCAATAATATTGTCAGAGATCCATACACATTCTGGTGCTACTAGACCAGTACACATTCTCCACGTACCATCTTTCTTGGGGAGTAAAATGACAAAAATGGCTGATGGGTTTAGACTTTCTCTGATTTATCCACTTGCTAGGAGTTCCTCAACTTGCCTTTGAATTTCTTTGGTTTCTTTAGGATTGACTCTATAGACTGGTCTGTTGGGCAGGACAGCTCCTGGGGCAAAGTCTATCTGCTGTTCTATTCCTCCTGTAGGTGGTAATCCTGATGGTGGGTCAGTGGGAAATAGACATCGTATTCTTGGATAAGGGATGTCACAGAGGTAGGTAAGGTGGGTGGTAGGTCTTCTATAGAGAGGCAACACTCCTTGGAAATTATGATGAGGACGGCTTGGTTGTTATAAAGGGCACGTGTGACCTCTCTTTTCTTTGCAAAATGCCCTACAATCCTCAACCTAATATTTACTATCCTCATGCTTTTGCGCTTTATGCGAACTTCCGTTCGTACTTATTTTAACCGCTAACCTTAACCCGGTTAAATCTTACCTCATATCAACCGCTATTTAATCATGCTACTTGAATTAACTTATGTCTACTAATTCTATCCAGATAATTCGACGTTTCTCGGAATACACAATTAATCCGCGATATGTAATAACTTATCATTCTTTTATCTTTACATCTCTTATGGTACGCTTATCGCTACGAATTTATACCCTATTATGACTAACATTTTTGACCTTGCTCTGAAAATTCTACGTTCATCGTCTTAGCCCTAACTATAACCCCTTGTTCAATTTATTTATCAAACCCTATTTGTTACTATTCTGCTAAATCATTCTTATACTTATAGTTCTACTACAAATCATAACTTAGGCCAAATATGTAATCCCAATTCTAAAAGTATGCCCTGTGCATATGCTATTTTATTTTCCATATAATCGTATCATAATCTAAAACCATCACTTGTTACTTGGGTTGTGATTATTTCTATTTCATTATTACTATGATACTTTAATATTGCAACTTAAGTTTTAAAATCATTCCTTATGGCTCAGACCAAGACTTAAATTCCAAGTTATCTTACCAGAAATATTTCTATTGGTCTAATGGCTATAAAGAAACATCTCCTAGGAAATTAGGGTTTTAAGATAGCTCTTTATTTATTAGAGGCAGGGTTCGGTTGATCGTTTGCCTAACACCGTTCTATTTAACTTAGTCTAAGGCTATCACTCTCGTCTAAGATCGTTTCTTACATCCACGATCATTTCTTAATTTCTAAGATCACTTCTTAAGTTCATGTCGTTCTTTATATTATGTGTTTGCAGTGGATTTAGAGCCTAAGCTCTGATACCACATGTAGCGTCCCGTCCGAAACAAGGGTTTCGGCCCGGTGCACTCGTTGTACTCTACTACGAGAAGTACAAGACGTCGATACTATACATGTGCATGTTGACATGAACAGTAAATCGAGATAGCGGAAGCAAAATAAAGATAAACATACGACATGCATAATAATACTAATACAAATCGTCATAAGTGCGTACAAATCATAATGTACAATGTCTCAAAATAATTAAAGTACATCATGATCAAAATCAAAAAATCCAGTAGATAACAATGACCTACATCTCAGCTCACGGATACTCTAATCGGGGTCCTTCCTCAATGAACAAGGCTTCAGAGTCCCTATTCTCTACAATGTGATAAGGCAAGCAACGAGCAATAACACTAATCGCCCAGCAAATAATCCATCTAGATACATCATGTGGATCATGCATGGAGACAGTGTAATAAAGTAACCATACGTAAATAAATAATATAACATTTTACGTCTCCAACTTAAATAAATACAGTGCATAACATAAAAGTAAATGAATAACATTTACCACATACATCTCTATCACATAATCATTCTATATTATCAAGTCATTCAAAACGCCACTAACACATCTCTCCATACTTAGAATCTTAATCAAGGTTTAAGATATCATCATACTTATTCTTATCATCTAGATGCATCAAGTCCTTATACAATCATGCAAATGTGATACTCTTATGATGCGGTGCCTTTCAACAATGTCATAAATATAACTATGAATCATGTAACCATATCCATCTTTTTAAAACATCTCAAACATAACATTTTCATAAACATGACCTTTTCATATGACAATTGTAAAACTTTAACTTACATGCAAATGATATCGTCATAGAAAGGAATAATCCCGTATATAGAAATATGTATGAATATGAATCCCGATGAGTTCATATGGGATTACATCATACTTACATATTACTAATGGTAACTTGGTATGCCTGTGATCTCTTGTCCGTCGACAAAGAATACACTCAAGCATGTATGCCTATGACATCAACCCCCATGGGTTCTGATATCATGCGGCGCTCTAATCAATAACATCATGTATGCCCCATAACATCCACCACTCCAGTTCCAATCTCATGACGGCGCACCAAACAAACATATACATACTGTAACATATCATGGGATATCCGACTATACGATATAATTCTACGTGCAAGGATGAACTTTTCAGAACACTTTATAAAATGTGGCAAATGTAT
The DNA here is from genome assembly GCA_036186865.1 of Eustoma russellianum. NCBI lineage: Eukaryota > Viridiplantae > Streptophyta > Magnoliopsida > Gentianales > Gentianaceae > Eustoma > Eustoma russellianum. The sequence continues at coordinate 14,074,269 of AP025071.1, forward strand.
TCATATGTTTTTAACCACTTTTACATGTCATCATCTATATACTTCTTAACCCTTCTCATATCATCATATTCTAAAACCTCGAACATATATATACATAACCCATGCCTTAAATCATGAAAATACACCTTCTTTTTCCAACACTAAGCCTCTTCCAAGGCTGCCCCAAAAAACCCACTTTTCTTCATTTTTCTCTATCACTATTTCCTTAAAATACACATATTATACTTAGACAAATTAACCAAAAACCCTAATTTGACATTCTTTGCTATATACTTCCATATTTATAATAATATACATAAAATAATCATATTTTCTAATATATTCTATACATATTTACATCCATAACTTGTGCAAGATATTTATTTCACACTTATTATATATATAGTCCGAATGTATATATATACCAAGAGGGCCATTTGGCCGAATATATATATTTTTTTTTTATCAGAAGAAGAGATATTTTATTGATATACCCTCACTTATGGCGGAGGAAAACCCTTTATACATAGGACATGTCATCATATGCAAAGTGTGAATATAACGCTCTGATAATTTGCGTTCTCCAATCATATATGATATGTCGCATTAAAACCTTGCCAAGTAAAACCACCCTTGTGGATAAAACCTTGGCGAAGGAAAAAGCGTGCATATTTATATGATAGGAGTTTATATCTGTAATAAGAGACAAATAGTAAAGCCTATGTAAACAACAGTGTAGTGACTTGGCGCATGAGAAGGGACCGAAAATCATGTCATCCAAAATGCATTGTCCTCCATTGTGTGAATATGAAGTTTCTGTGCGTGTAGCTGCTAGATCCGTAAACCTCCTCCTTTTATCTTGTGTACCACTTTCCACAATTGTGTATACGCAAGGCCATATCTCAGTAGATCCATGTATTGCGCAGCCCATATACGTCATATGCAAAGAAAACAAAGCATTAATGAATTTGATCGTGTAAAGCACAAAAATGAGGGAATGAGGCATTGAGCAGATAATACCCGGTCTGCCCGTATCACGAGATACGGACAGGACATATATAGTTTGAGAGGAATAACCAAGAAGAAGAAAGCAAAGTATAGAGATTACCCATTCTGCCTGTGTCCATAGTTGACACAGGCAGCCAAACGAAAATGATTTCTGTGCCTCTGGCATATTAGAGTCGTATGTAGGGTGTTGAGACATCCGTAAGCAGGACCCCTTTAACCATAGGAGGCAGCATAGACAATGTGCAGAACTGATGAAAGTTTTGATGTAGTTGTCCAAACTGAGCCAACAAATGTGCCACCTCATTTGCCTGACGTGGTATATATGAGACCTGAACATTCCCATGGATGAGTAGACTATGTATAAGTGGAGGAACACTCTCAGATTGAAGATACTCTACTACACCCTTTGAGTCTAACTCCATATCCAAGTTCCTATGACGTTGCAGAAAATACAAAAGGGCCATGCTAGCTGCTTGCAACTCCGCTTGAAATGGGGAAGACAATGGGAGATAAAATACAATTGCTTCCTGTAAATTGCCTTCTGTGTCTCTCAAAACTGCGCCGCCTGATGCTGTGCGTGAACCATGTGCTGCATCTACATTTAGTTTCAGTCTTCCTGGAGGGGGTGTACACCATTTGACAATTTGTGGACGCTGGAGCCGCATTCTTGGTATAAGTCCAAACATTAAAAGATCATGGTCATTATTGACAAATTTCCTGCCATGCTGTGCAGAACTCCAAGTATAGATATGACGTCTAATACTCTCTTTTAGCTGGCCAGAGTGATAGTGCTCTTCACCAAATATCCTTGCAGAGTAGGCCTTCCATATTTGCCATACCACAATTCCTGGTACTATGATCCTCATCACTCCTTTAAAAGACTTCTCACTCGTAGATGTCCACCATGACATAAGATACTGAAATAAATGCATGTTACCTGGTTGTGGTCCGTCAATCATTGATGCATAGTATTTCCATATCTGCTGAGTATGTGGGCAGTTGAAAAACAAATGCTCTTGTGTAGCTGAAGAATTATGACAAAAAGGACAGCATGTTGGACATATGGCAGTGAATCTACGCAAATTATCTTCAATGGGTAATGCATGGTGATATAGCTTCCATAGGATTATTTGAATATTCGGTTGCTGCAACCTGTGCCATAAAAACCTGTGCGAAAGTACTTTTGGTCCAGAGCTCCTAACCAAGTCAAATGCAGATTTTATTGTGAACAGCCCAGTTGGTTCCAATGTCCATGTCTGTGCTCGATTTTGTCCAACTGTATTTGCAGAGCATAAGTCATGAACTGAGCAAATTCTTTTCCAAGTGACAGTATCAGTAATGCATGGTATATAATGTTGACGATGGCCATACTTAGAAGAGAGGAATGCTGTCCATAAACTATTCGTGTTATGATATGTCCACCACAATTTACATGAGTATGCCTTAGTCAATTCATCCAATCTTCGAAGTCCTAATCCCCCTTCTACCTTTGGCAGAAATAATTTTTCCCAGCTAACCCAATGGTATCTTGGTGCCGTGCCCTGCATTGACCAGAGGAAATTACAAATTTTCTGTCGAATAGCTCGGATGATACTCTTTGGCAGTTTATGTGCTGCTATGATATGTGTAGGTATAGAGCTCAAAACGGATTTAACCAAGGTTAATCTTCCTGCAGGGGACAGAAAACGATTATGCCATCCTAATATTCGCTTATCTATACTAGCAAGGAGGTCTGTACAATGGGTTGGCCTAAGGCCTCCTCGAGTCAATTGCACTCCCAAATACTTCATTGGCAACGAGGCAGCATGTATTTGAAGTTGTGCTTCCATAGTTCGAAGCTGGCTTGGCATAACATGCTTAGATGCAATAAATCGGCTCTTACTCAGATTGACCTTTTGACCAGTGATCTCCTGATACAGATCCAAAAAATTCTTAAATCTCTTCAAATTAGCAGGCAATCCATTGAGAAATACCAACAGATCATCTGCAAAAGCAAGGTGAGTAATTATGGGTTTTACTCTGCCCACTGCATATGGCTTAATAATACCACTTTCAACCAATGCATTAAGTCCTCTGGAAAATGCCTCTGAAACCAAAATAAAGAGTATGGGGGAAAGGGGGTCGCCTTGCTTTACCCCGCGCGTTGGCTTGAAGAAACCACATGGAGCTCCATTGATGACAATAGATAACGTTGTGCTCTCTAGATGATTAAATATCAGCTTGAGAAAGTGTTCCGAGAACCCCATGCATTGCAGTAAAGCCCGAAGAAACTTCCAAATCACTCTATCAAAGGCTTTCATCATGTCCAGCTTAAGCATAATGTTGTGTCCTCGAACTTTTTTATCCAGCACATGAGTGAGTTCCTGCGCAGTAAGCACATGCTCTGTGATATCCCGGCCTTTCATGAAGCCCGCCTGCTCCTTAGATATAATGTCAGGCAAGACGTGAGCCAGCCTAGTTGTCAAGATACGCGTGCCAAGTTTGGACATAAAGTTTGATAGTGATATAGGCCGATATTCTGCAAATGTAGATGGATTCTGTGTTTTTGGGATTAAGACAATTAGCGTACTGCCCATGGCTTGGGGTATTCTGATGCCAAGGAAATACTCCTGAACTGCTTTGTGGACATCATGGCATATGATTTCCCAGCAATGTCTAAAAAAGAATCCATTATAGCCATCAGGACCAGCTGCACTATTCGGATCAAGCGACCAGACTGCTGATTTAACTTCTTCTATCGTAGGCATTTGAGTAAGTGCAACATTCATTTGAAGAGTAATCATCTGAGGGACATATTGCAATAAGCTGTCAGAATTCCGAACCTCTTCCTCCTTGAATAGTTGAGTAAAATATGAAACTGCCTCAGCCTCAATGGCTTCTTTAGTCTGACATACCTCTCCTGTGGTGGTTTTAATTTGAGAAATACTCTGTCTGCGGTGTCTATCCTTTACTAGGTTGTGGAAGTATGCAGTGTTGCCATCACCATGCGTAAGCCATTTACATCGAGCTTTTTGTTCCCAAAACTTCTGCTCATAAGCTGAAACTTTCAGATATTCCGCCTTCACTTTGTGATATTCAGCTCTGTTTTCCATTGTAGGATTCAAATCATATATGGCTTCTTGTCTGTTTGCTTCTCTTTCAACAACCGCCAATTTATCAAAGATATTTCCAAACACATGTTTATTCCAATACTGCAAATCTTTCTTTAAAGTCTGCAATTTATTATACATACCTCTCATTCCCCCAATTGTTGGATAGTTAGACCATTGGCATGCTACAAATTTGAGAAAATCATTATGCTCCGTCCAAACATTAAGGAACCGAAAAGATCGTGGTGTTGTGTCAGATTGAACACTAAGATTGAGCAGCAATGGTGCATGATCCGAAGTGAGTCTAGATAAATGCTGAACCTTAACCATTGGGAACTGATCATAAAACCTCTGAGAGCATAGTATTCGATCCAATCTCCTTTTAACAATACCTAAACCACGGCCCCCAACCCATGTGTACGGAGATCCAGTATAAGGTAAGTCAATTAAAGAGCACTGTGATACGCATTCAACAAATTCCTCCAGCGATGACATCTGTGGCATTGAAGTACCATGATGTTCCTGAACTGACATATATGTATTAAAGTCCCCTCCAACCAACCACAGATCATGAGCATGATGTGTATATTGGAGCATCTGCAACCATAATCTCCTCCTGTCTGTTACAGTATGCCTTCCATAGACCGGGCTTATAGAAATGTGATGTCCTAAATGGCCTGTGCAAAATTGGAACAAACTAATTTGTTCTCCATGAAAAACACTATCTAGTTGAAGACTGGAACGCTGCCAAAACACCCAAACGTTTTCTGAACATGTGACTATAGAGTTTGTGAATGATAACTTCAACTGGAATCTTATTATTTGATCTGGTGAATGTTTTGGCTCAATTAGAATGAGTAACTGAATATGATGTTTGTGGACCAAACGTTTCAGACGATGTAAAGAGGTCCGAAGTCCACCCACATTCCAAATTATGTACTTCATTGGGTCGTGTGAGCGTTTGAGCTTGAAGGATCTTGGACACAAGAACGGGTAACGATAGACGAGGGAGGTGGAAGTGGCAATGCACTTCTTGGCCTTCTGGTTCTTCGAGTTATGGCTGGCTGTGAAGTCAAGTTCATAACCAACGCTCCTTCACTATCACACACATCGTCCCTTGCTTGTACATCTATAGGTTGATCCCCATCCTGATAGTTGCTGGACAATTCTCCTAACCAAGCATTATATACTGTTTGGTATACTTGCTCCTTAATTACATTTGCAGAAAATTGATCATTCGGGGATAGTGTAGTCATAAACTCAGCATAACGATTAGATCTGTCTAACATAATTGGCTCTGTGTCTGAAACAGTAGCCACAAGCACATCATCCTCCTCTGCCACTTCGACTTCATGTAAAGGGCCTAACTTTGTTAAATCTTGCTTGTCAGTAATAGCTATGGGCTGCTGGTCTTCAGTCTGAGTAATGTGATTGTCAGTTACTCCTGCAACATCAACACTCTCAGTCTGTTCTTCAATCTGAACTGCAGTATGAGCAGGTTGCTCTGCCTGAGCTTGGGCAGAAACATTTGAGCGCGATAGAATTTGCATTGTTCCTGGGGGATTTTTCCTTGGAGTCCATCTCTGCTTTTTGTCAGAATGCCTTATGCCATCCCCCATTTTTACTACCCGTACTGGCTGATCAGCATGGTGCACAGTCTTCCCTTTACAGTTTGTAATGTCATGACCCAAAATTCTGCAGTCTGTACAAAATTCTGGCACCTCTTCATACTCCACTGTTGGGTAGAATTCATATTGTCCTCCCTGTACATGCAGCCTAGACGGCCTAGGTTTTGAAATATCAATTTCAATACAAAGCCGTACCACTGAAGGCCGTAAACCCTGCATTGTAGCTGTATCCATTCTCAATGGTGTGCCTATCATATGTGCTATATCCCATAAAGCTGTTCGATTATGCAAAAACAAAGGCAATCCTTTAATCAAGACCCATACTGGGACAATAGGCGTGTCACAATTCGGATCAAAGTCCGGTGTCCACTTCGTAACTCGCATATGATATCCATGCAAAACCCATGAGCGACGTAAAAAGCATCGTTGATAGTCATCCTCATTCTGAAAGGTTATAAGAATATGTTGGGCATCTAAATGTCCAATTTTTGGCGTGACCTTGAATCCAATACGTTCAAACGATATGTTCAATTGTTTCATAGACGGCCGGCCATTCCAGAAGGAGCCGATTAAAGAATAACGATATGGTTGAGAAAACGTATTAACCTCATCTGCAGAGAATGATATAGAAGGCAATCCTTTATACCTTTGAATAGCACGCGGTTGATCCGGCCTTGTTAATGATTTTGGTGCTACAACCTCAGAAAAAGATGGCTTTTTTTGCGTTGGCTCCGCCATCTGATCAAACGCATTCGCATATATACACCGCTTGGAATCAAGAACCAATGAAGCAAACTAATGTAATGGAAAACAGATGCAAAACAGTGATATCGATTAATTGCCGGGGACTCCATTGCTATCGCTGATCGCCGCCGCCTTCTTCATTGCCGAAAGATTGGCCGAATATATATATATATATATATATATATATATATATATATATATATAGATATATATATATACACCAAGATGGCCATTTGGCCGAATATATATACACACACACATACATATTTATCTTTTTTCTTCTATATATCTTACTTCTTTATTCTATATTTGCCTTATTTACTCCATCCATATTTATATGTAACCGTGTGTGTATATATATACGCTAAAAGTGATCATTAAGCCGAATATATACATATACACATATTTATGTTTTCCTTTTTATATAAACACATTTATTTATTCCATCTTTTAATCTTATGACTTTTTTCATATCCAACATATTTGTATTTATTACATGTCATAAAACTTATTCTTTTTCTTCTTTTTACCATGATGGCCGAAATTTTATATATATATATATATATATATATATATATATATATATATATATATATATATATATATTCATCACAGAAATATTTCCCTTTTGACCTCTTTTACTTATATCTTGGTTTGAATATGTATTCTAACCATGAACATATTTATTTTCATCCAAATAAAGTCTCACAAAATCATCATCAAATACATAAACATGTCAAAGGATGGAAATCATAAAAATAAAGCAAGTAGGCTATAAAAAAAAACTTGGCCGTGTGTGTACATATATGTATATGGAATGATGATCATCAAAAACAACACATATGATCAAGTATGTTAGTCATGCTTATGATGCATACTTAAACATACCAAAAATAAGATCATAAACATATGAAACCAAAATACCATAGAAAATACATATTGATGATCATCATAGAAATATACATGAAAAACTACATCCAAATCATCTTCTTAGTACACTTTTCTAAGCATGTCATAGATCTTGATTCTCATTCTTCATCTTTTATATTTATCACATAAGAGTGTTCCTTTCCTTTCATTTACACATGCAAGCTCATTTTATCTCTACATAGTCGTGTGTATGCATATGATGTTCAACACTTTATACATCATATAAGAACATATCTTTTATATATTCTTGATATTAAAACCTTGAACATACATCATGGATGATCTAACTTTATATGAACATATATACATAGATCTTAGGAAAATCCATGAAGGATCTAGAAAGAATACTTGCCTTTATCACTTAACTTTTAAATAAAAGTAAAGATTTTTTCACTTGGATTGAAGAAAATCTTTCTCCCCTATACCTTAGGTAGCCACGGTTTTGACAAGGGAAAATTCTCGGTGTTCTTACTTTTCAGCAGTTTACCTTCAGTTTCTAGTTTCTAGTTTTCTGCATCGTTTTTATTAGCAAGGTAAAAATAGCAAACGATTTTCAAAAATCAAAAAATTTTGCAGAAACATAGCCATATGTCCTAGATTTCATTAGGTATAAGTTTCACCTCATTTGAATAAGTATAAGTCAATCAAATGTTAATAGTTGTTAGACTAGTGCAATCTGATTCTTAGACTTGCAAAGGTTGAGAATATCAACGTATTTGACATATTTCACAAAGGAATTTTGAAAAACTGTTCAACCCTTTAAAGTACATATCCTAAGAGTCTTACCATAAAATTTTCAGATCATTTGGAGTTGTAAATTAATAGGAATAAATTTTTTATTTCTGATCACAGTTTGTGGCAGATTGGCTCAATCTGTGTAAAAACGTTTTCCAAGGTCTTATACTTTGAATTTTAATCTGAAATGTTTATGATACATCTGAAGTACTTTGTGATCGAATTTCATGATTTTTGGAGGTATCGAACCTATTCATATAGTTAATCTAAAACAGGATCTGAAAACAGAATCTGTTTTCAGAAGTAAGTAATTGGTAACAAAAAGTTTTAAAAAACAAAATTTTTCCGCACCCACTATTCAACCCCCCTTTCTAGTGGTGCTATACAGGTCCTACAAGTGGTATCAGAGCAGGCACACTCACGGCAAGAAGATAGAACAATCTTTATGAGATAGCATCCACTAGCTAAAAACCGAACAAGAAGGTATGTCAAGCCAAAGGCCTTCACCTTTTGATAATGAGGTAAATTCTGATTCTGATTCCGATTCTGATCAATCTTATCATGATTTGTATGTTCAATATCTTGAATTACATAAGTTTGCTAAGGCTCTTGCAAAAGAAAGGAAACGCTTAATTGAAGACAAGAAAGTGTTAGAATCCTCTAACACAAATCTTGTATCTCAATTAAACGATTCAAAAGAGGAGTCATCTTATTTGATTGTTTCATTGAGATCTGAAATTCAATCCTTAACATCGAAAAACAATGAAATGAAAGCCGAGATTTCAAATTTGAAATCAAGAAACAATGATCTAGAATGAATGGTAAAGCAGTTTGATATGGGTACGAACATGCTAGATCGCCTCATTTCATCACAAAGGCATGAAAGTGACAAAACTAGATTAGGATACGTTGAGGAAAATGAAACACAAAATAAGTCAACCAAATTTATGTTATCCTCATCTAAGAAACCGGATGTGTTCAAGACAAGTGTACAACCTAAAGAGACTTCTAGTACACCACACATTAAATCTCATCGCACTCCTGCTATTTCATCACGTACAAGGTATAATCAAGTACCATATAGATATGAAAGAAAACCATTGATGCATATGTGACACTTGTATCATACGAATGCATCTGGATCACGCACCATGCACACTAACACAAGGGCATATCAAAAGCAAAAATCTTATCATAAGCATGATGACATTCTCGGTCATAGGCCAAATGGATTTGCACCTAACATCTATTATATTACTTCTTCATCTCTTTTCTCACCTTTTGTAAGACCCAGAAAGGTCACCAAAGTTTGGGTATCAAAAGGTACATTTTGCAAAGGGTTGAATCAATAACTCTTAAGAACGCACTTGAAATGCATGATTTTCGTGATATAATATAACCTGATATTCTGTTCATTCTTACATGTATTTTTGATGCCATTTACAAAATAAAAAGGGAGAGAAAAGCATGATTTAAGGGAGAGAGAAGCATGATTTAAGGGGGGCACAAGACGATATGAAATTCAAATTCGTGCACAATTGGGGGGAGCGACCACATTTAAATCATGAACCAATGTTATTTTGTAAATTATCAAAAGGGGGAGATTGTTGAGAAAAATAGTTTGAGTGATTTACAAATGCATGATTTAAATGCTACGTGTTTACGAAATGCATGAATGAATTATTACTTGACACGTTTATGTGATAAACATGCTTTATATGCTTATATATATTTTTGCCATACTAACAAGCCATGAAGCGTTAAAGCTTACATCATATGGCAAACATTTTTTGTCTTTGGACTATTTTCAGATACCACAATTAATGAACTAAAAAAAGCATGATTTAAGGGAGAGAGAAGTATGATTTAAGGGGGAGCACAAGATGATATGAAATTCAAATTTGTGCACAATTGGAGGGGGAGCGATCACATTTAAATCATGAACCAATGTTATTTTGTAAATCATCAAAAGGGGGAGATTGTTGAGAAAAATGGTTTGAGTGGTTTACAAATGCAAGACTTAAATGCTACGTGTTTACAAAATGCATAAATAAATTATTACTTGACATGTTTATGTGACAAACATGCTTTATATGCTTATATATATTGTTGCCATATTAACAAGCCATGAAGCGTTAAAGCTTACATCATATGGAAAACATTTGTTGTCTTTGTACTATTTTCAAGCGCCACAATTAATGAACTAAACTAGTTCATTAAGTGGAGTGCTTAGGTTAATGAACAAACTAGTTCATTAAATGGAGACATATTTGGTGGAAGCTATATGGTAACAAATTTGAAAATAGAAATTCTCCTTCCCATTCCTTTTACACGCCATATATATATATATTTTATATAAAGTCGCATGTATTATTAAGATGCTGCCTCACTTATGGCGGAGGAAAACCATAGTACATCAAATGTGTCATAGGTGAAAAGATAGTGAAGCGAACTAAGGATGACCAGCCTCCAATCATATATGATATGCCACATTAAAACCTTGCCAAGTAAAACCACCCCTGTGGATAAAACCCCGGCGAAGGAAAAAGTGTACATACTTATATAATTTGAGTGTGCTGGCAAATGAACTGCGGTTACAATAAAATGTAAATAATGTAGTGTGATCGTTGCATTCACAAGCAGCAAAGGTCGTCTTAGCCAAAGATTTGCACGCGCCCTTGTTAGCCAGTCATTTTTGGGAATTGATCTCAACAGCTTGCAGTATCTTGGAATAGTCCTCAAAGAAGCAGGGAAATGCATGTTATACATCCAACAATATGCAATGGAAAGCAAAAAAGAATAAGCAGCGAAGAAGCATGTACCCATGTTGCCCGTAACCAAGCAGGCACGGGCAACAGTTGTTGTATAATGCTCTTTCAAAGACCTCCGTGACATGGTCTTTAGGCCGCCCAAGTTGTCTATAATACTTAGTCAGAAAAAACAAAGCTGTAAGCATCGGGAAATGAGATGAATGGAATTCAAATTTGAGAGAAACAAAACATACCCAACCGCCGGCATCCATACGATTCGGGCGGAATAGAAAGCGTAGCGTGGAAGAATATCTCTATGGTCTAACATGAGGTGTATGAACATCTGTGAACAAGCTGCCGTGCACCAATGGTGGGAAATCCGAACAGGATGAAAAGATGGAAGTCCTCGTGTGCAGGAGACCATGCTGAGATAAGAAGTGGGCAGCCGAATTAGCTTCCCTTGGAATATAGTCCACTCTTGCTCCCATTAATTGCAAATATTGTTTGAGCCTAGTATAATCACTTCCCAAACGTCCAGAAACATCGGATATGCCATTAAGCAGACCAACTAAGGCTAAGCAGTTAATTCAATATATAGGCCCACATATCCAGCCATGACAAAGAAGAGCATCGACCATAGCACTGCCTGCATTTCCGCATTCAGTGAAAGAGATGGCACAGATGAAAGTTCCTTTATCGTCGTGTAATACAGCACCTCCCGTAGCACCACGCTTACCTACTGCTGCATCAACATTCATCTTTAATTTACCTGTTGGCGGCAGATGCCATTTAACAATATATACATGTCTTGAGCGCAGATTAGGGGAATATTATTGTCAACTAAACGTGGAAGAGACGCAGCAAACTTCTTTCCAGAAACGGAGGCGCACCATGTGTAAATATCCATGCGAAGTCACTCATGGAGTCGCGTTAATGAAAAATCCTCCTCACCAAATGTTATCATAGCATATTCCTTACAAATTGCAGTCATTGCAAGAATGGGTACCACGGCTGACAAATTGCCTCTCATAGTAGATAGAAGAGCCTTACACCACCAACTACAAAGATATTGCTTAAAAGTTACACATGCAGTATATGGGCCATCAAAAAGATCGGATAAGTGAAGCCAAATGGAATGTATCATGGGACATGTATAAAATATATGCATTTGAGCTGCCTCTGCATTTCGAAGAAATGCATAATGTAGAGAAAAAGGGGTTTGAGTGATTTTCAAATACATGATTTAAATGTGTTTAAAAACGTGTATAACATGAATGTGCATGATATATTGCATATTACTTGCCTTATATAGTTCATATATAATGTTGCCGTACTAACGAGCCATAAAGCTTTAAAGCTTACATCAAATGGCAAACATTTGTTGTGTTTATAATACTTTCAGGTGCCACCATTAATGAACTAAACTAGTTCATTAAGTGAAGTACTTAGTTAATTAAACTAAGTAGTTCACTAAAAGAAGCAACATTTGGACAAGGCACAAAGGCAACAAGACTAAGAAAGGAAAGTCTCCTCCTCCTCATTTACCACTCAATACACACGCATATATATATATACAAAAATATATATTTTCAGATTTTTTTAAAAGGCACCTACACATGTATTCCAACGTACTACCGACACGTCATATATTTTACGTACGTACGTTAACGTCACACCACCATACTTAACTCATATTTATGAGTATATTCAGGTCTTATATCATATGATATAAGTCATGGTGATGACAAATTAAATACGACACGTTAAAAGGTTCTAAACCAAAAATTGTCGTATCGGGCGAATACCGAAACTTCGTCAACGTGTCACGTACTTGCCATAAATAGATGGCCAGCCCCTACACCTCAAAAATCATTATAATTTTCGTGCCTATGATGTTATTTCCAGCCATAAAATCATTCCATGTTGGCACACACAAATCATCCCACATTAAGGCCAAATTGTGGAGATTCCAATTTTAATTTTGTCACATGTAAATGGCGCCACTTTAATCAGCCTTATAAGCTGAATATTAAAGTTTATATTATGTATATTATGTGTAACATAATATATATAACATGTGCAAAAAGTTGGAATTTAATTAGAGAAAAATCGGGTAATCGATAAACATCGAAAATTCGGTTTTCTATGTACACAACACATGGAACATTTTTGGCACATCATATGACATATATCTAGACACTTTTTACATATGTCATACATCTTAAAGTGTTCTAGAATATTAAATTAAGGTCTGATTGGAATATACCATGTGTGTATTATTAAATGTGCACTATTTGCAAAAATAAAATTCAGCACATACATATACATGTTATACACGCCTATACAGCTGAGATGGAGCATATGTGGAGCCTTGTTGGCATATTGATTGGTCAAGAATCAATCATACAATGTTGGTGATTTAAAGAAAGAAGCTACAAAAGGTAATGTTTCAAATTTTATCTCATTTGAAACACGTGCTGAAAATTTCAGCATGTGGAAGATAGGCTGGCCGATTTTTATCATTCATGAGGGAATATTTTGTGTCTTGAAACATGAGATCAATTGGAAGAAGAATTGGAAGTAATTTGAATAAGATATGAATCATAAAGTGTGATGTCTTGAATATCACACATGCTGAAAAATTTCAGCATGTGTGTGTATGCATCTTGGCCGAAATGTTGGCCACATTAGTGTCCAATTTCATTTCCAAAATTGATAAGAAGATTGTATACTAATTGGTGATTTATTTTAAAAGAAAAATCAATGAAAATTTGGAAATAATTTGAATTATATCACCATGTATCACATGCTGAAATTTCAGCATGTCAAGTATTCTTTATGGCCGATTTTTTGCTTAATTTGGTGGAGAAATTATCTTGCTTGATTTGGGTGATAATCTTATGAGTTATGGCAACTATTTTATGTTGATTTTGGCACATGTTTTTAGTGGAATTCTCAGATTTTCCAAGTCATCAAATGATGAAAACATTCAACCAATCAATGAGTGCCAAGTAAGCAAAAGTTAAATGATCATCCAATGAGGAGGTGCCAAGTAAGCAAGATCATGTCACAATGATGCCACACATTCTCCCAAGGACTTAGAAGACAATTTTTAAGAGGAGAAGAACTCCTAGGGGGACGGCCATATGTTAAAAAGTGATGAGGATCAAGGGTCCGATGAGGATCAAGGGCCCCATCAAGAGGTCAAGGGTCCTATGACAAGAAGGAGGGTAAGAGAACTTTGTCATCAAGTTGCCACCTTCTTGTACAAGCATGTTCAAGATGAACCTAAGATCCCTTGTGTTCATTTCATTGAACCTTCACCTTGAGTGTGTGTAAATGTGTGTGTGCTTTCTTTAGCTTGAAGTTTATCTTGTTTTCTTGTGATCTTTGTTTTATGTGTTTTCTTTGTAGGCAAATTAGGTACATGAAAAACCCAAATAAAATGGAGGCCCAAAAAGGAGCATCTAGGCGTGTGCACCCAAAAAGGAAACAAAAGGGAATGTTGTCTTGAGGAGAATGTTTGTCTCCACAAGGACAAATTCAAATGTGGTCTAAGATGGAATTTATGTTCAAAATGAAGCTCAAAATATCCCAATCAATCAGCAAAAGGGGCGCCCAAATTTGAAGACAAGATGTAGATCAATTTGAAGTTAAACTTGAATTTAAATTCAACCATCGTTTAAATTCAAGTTTCAACCAATTTGAGGCTTACATTTCAAAAAGAATTCAGCTATCATCTCAGCCATTCCACACGCCAACTTGAAGGGTAATGAAGATGAGATCACAATTCAAAGTTGAATCCAAATTTGAATTCAAGTTCAAATCCAATTTGAATTCAAACTTCAACCAACATTTGAATTCAACATCTCAACCACTTGAAGACCTTACCACATGCCATATTATGCAATCACATGCCAATTTGGAGATCAAAATAGATGGGATCACAATTCAAAGATTGAATCCAAGTTTGAAGTCAAATTCAAATTCAATTTGAATACAATCTTCAAACCTTTGAATTCAATTTCAACCACTTCATCTACATCAAGATCAAGTCTCAAAAACGCCAACTTCATCATCATACACGGCCAGATTCATTAAAGATAATGTCTTGCAAGATTTGAAGATTTTAGCTAGAATTTGTTTTAGCTTTGAATTCAAATAGTTTTCAATTTTCAAACATTGTTAGCTAGCTTTATTTTGAATTAGTTCTAGTCATTTTAAGGCTCAATCTCAGCCTATAAATAAAGCCTTTGGGGCGCCTAGGGAGAACACCTTTTGATGAATAACAATTCTTGATATTTCATTCACTTTGTGTGATACTTTGTTTTCTTGGTTTTGCATTAAAAACCTAGGTTAAGATCCTTCAAAGTTGAGCATATTGAAGGTGTTGCCATTGCTTAAAGGTGCCGTCCAGGAGGGCCGTATTGGTTTGCCTGATCAACGACCATCTTGAAGTGTTGGTCTTGCTCATTCTTGATCCACACGTTTTTAATCACTAAGGAAGCAAGGGGAAGTCTTCTTCCTTGTGCCTAACCCTTTGTGAAGGACGTTTGGAAGGTGGAATTGTTGGAGCCCACGAGTTGCACGCATCAAATTGGTATCAGAGCCCAGGTTACTCTATTCCACCATCTATCATTTCCTTTTCATTTGAGTCTAATCATTTCAATTTCAGTTGAGTCCTTCTTCTACCCCTTACTCTACGCGCCATTGTTTTGCATTTCATTCAAAAAAAACGTCATTTCCTTTGAGTCCTTGCAAGTTGCTGCATTTTGCTTTTCATCATTCAAGTGTCATTTCCTTTATTTCCTTTCACATAACAATCTGATTTTGAGTCTTTCAAACTTGAACACATTAGGGTTCGTTGCATTTTAGGTTACATTCAGCTTTCTTTAAAATAGTCCAACCATCAGCCTATAAAGCTACCTCGATTTCAAATCATCTTGTTGCTATCAAAGCTTTTAGTTGGTGGTGATTGTATGCATCTTGTGATTCGCATTGTGATTGATTTCATGCTATAAATCTAGTAGTCCTACGTGTGCTTGTCTTCACAACCCATTTGCAGCACCAACCAAACTCTAAAACCAGCCCCACCCCCACAGCCCAACCAGCCCCACCTAACCCAACCCTAAAACTCACCAGCCTGATCCCAAATAACCCTATTTACACCCCAAACAAAAAGCCCCAAACCAATTTTACCAAATACAATCATATTCTAAAGATCCCAATTCATTCAAATAAACCCTAACCCCAGAATTTGAATTTTGTTCAAATTCTGTCCTAAACCAACCAATATCCAAATTGACCACACCATTCATCAATTACCAACCCAAAGAGTCCATTAACAACGCCCATTCCGTTCCTACAACCCCATTCTGCAAATTCCCAAAACGTTCAAAAAAAACCCTAAATCAAAAAAAACCCTAACCCTAACCCCCATTCGGCCTTACCTCAATTTCCTTCACCTTCCAAGGCTATTTTTGTTGCAAGTCCAAGATACAAATTGCATTTTAAATACATTGCACTCTTCTATCCAAAAACGCAAGTGCTAAGTGCAAAAAGCGTGAAATTTCAATTCTGCCCTTAGTCAAAAATAAATCTGAACCTTGCTCAATTGAAATAGCAAGGAAGAAAAAGAAAAACAAAAGAACAAAAAAAGGGCAAAACGTTGTGCATTGCGTGGAAAAAATTTTTGGTACGATTTGCAACCCTTGGATACCATATTACCCCACATTGTCATCCCCTATATACCTTATTCCCCATCTCCTGATCCTCTTGAACCAATCACACATTTGGTTGCTCGATTGTTGCATGACTTGAACCATTTTGTGGATAGTAAGTGCATATAATCAAAATTAACTAAAGATTGCCCACGGCAACCCTTAGTTTATCTTTGGTTCAGCCTTATACATCAACTTTGGTTGCTTATTTTTTTTGAATCTTAGTATAAAGTTCAAGTTTGTGTTCATTTAAATTGATTCTACTTTGATACTAATTGGTGCAACTTGAAAGCAAAAGGAAGAAACAAGCGGAGAACATTGAGATTTGAAGAAGCCTTGGCAATACACTTCCTTATTTGATCACTTTGAGACTTCTTAACTTCAGGTTATCCAAGAACCAAAGTGGTAAGAGAGTGGAAAGGATAGAAAGCGGAGTGTTCATAGCTTATTTTTTTACTAATCCCTTAACGTTTGTTTGTCTTTGTGTTAGTTTCCTTCTTTCTTTTCCCCTTTTGTTTCGTTCAATTCCTTAGGTACAATGGCCAGCAGCAATCATTCCGCGTCTAGCAAATCAAAAGAGGCCGAAACTGTTGACAACACGCAACAACAAATGCTAGAGATGCTTAAGAAACTCATGCATGACAATGAGGTAATTAAGCATCGCTTGGAAGACGTGGAGCGAAGCTACAGAACGAGTGATGGCCAAGGAACAAGCAGGGCCGTTCTCCTACCACAACCAAGGCGCCATCCCCCAGAAGAAGTTGAGGACGATAATATTAGACCCCCACACACCGAAGCAAGAAGGTTTGTTCCTCCTACACAAGCGTGAAGGTACGCTCCAAGAAGGTACAATGATGATTACATTCCCTTTGAGCATGATGAGTATGACTTTGATGACCACCCTCCCCGTGGTTACCAAAGACGTCAAAATCCCCTTTTCCCTCAAGATGATGATTTTCTTAAAACCAAAATAAATATTCCCACGTTTTATGGTAAAAGTAATGCAGATGAATATTTAGAATGGGAAACGAAAGTGGATTTGATCTTTTATTGTACCAATTATAGTGAATTGCAAAAAGTGAGGTATGCTTCCATTGAATTTTCTGGTTATGCACTTAATTGGTGGACGAATCTGTGTCGAAATAGAACTAAGACGAGACAAGCCCCAATTGCCACTTGGGAAGAAATGAAGTTTGAAATGCGACAACGTTTTATTCCAAACAATTATGAGAGTTCTATTTTCACGAGTTTGCATAATTTACGACAAGGTTCCAAAAGTGTAGACGAGTATTATAAAGAGTTAGAAATTTTGTTGGAGAGGTCTAACTTGCAGGAACCTGAAGAGGCCACCAAAGCTCGTTTCTTACATGGTTTAAACAGGGAGATTGCGCAAAGGGTTGATCTTCAGCCTTATCTCGACCTCACCACCATGGTACATATGGCTGAAAAGATTGAAACGCAATTAAAGGTACGTAATTCCTCCACTTTCAATTCTAATTATCGTACTAATCAGTCTTCGTCAAGGTTTTCCAACAAGCCGCCTACAGGAGGCCAAGCACGTGACCAAGGTGTGTCACACAGAATGGACAATCGTGTGCAATCCACACAAAGGAGAGATGAACGCACCCAACAAAGGGCTCCTACCGGAAATTCTTTTGACCCCTCAAACAGGTTTCGAGACATTAAATGCTATAAATGTCAAGGACGTGGTCACATAGGAAAAGAGTGTCCAAATGCAAAACGAATCATGTTAATTGAAGAGACCAACGAATATGTGTCCGAGTCCGAGCATGAAAACGAGTCTGAGCATGATAATGAAATTGAACCTGAAGAGGATCTAGGCACATTAGATGATTTTGAGACTAAGGAATTTCTTGTTGTGCGTAGAGCTTTAAATGCATATCCGAAATTAGATGATCACGAACAACATAGAGAAAACATTTTCCATATTCATTGCATGATAAATGGTAAAGTATGCACCATGATCATTGATTCCAGTTCTTGTGCGAATGTGGCTAGCATCGAATTAGTAAGAAAACTGAATTTGCCTATGACTAATCATCCGCATCCTTACAAACTTGCATGGCTAAATGACTGCGGTGAAGTTAGCGTAAGTAAACAAGTTTTGATTTCTCTTA
Source organism: Eustoma russellianum (assembly GCA_036186865.1). Classification (NCBI taxonomy): domain Eukaryota; kingdom Viridiplantae; phylum Streptophyta; class Magnoliopsida; order Gentianales; family Gentianaceae; genus Eustoma; species Eustoma russellianum. The sequence goes on from AP025071.1 coordinate 14,092,990, forward strand.
GCATTGGTAGTTACAAGATGATGTTTTATGTGATGTGGCACCAATGCATGCTAGTCATATTTTACTTAGTAGGCCATGGCAATTTGATCGACATGTGACATATGATGGTTATTTGAATCGTTATTCTTTCAAATTGAATGGCAAATTATACAAACTGCATGCACTTCCACCACACAAAGTCCACGAGGATCACCAACGCATGTCCAAGTCTAGAGCCGATCCCAAGGAAAAAGAAGACGAGAGAAAATTCGTGGAGTGTATGAAAAGTGAGAACAAAAGACACGAGAGCAAGGGAAAAGAGGTAGCGCCCCTAAGTGTCAACGAGTCCAAAAAGAAGTGTGGGTATTTCGCAAAGAAAAGAGAGGTCACACGTGCACTTTATAACAACCAAACTGTCCTCATCATCATCCCAAAGTCGTGTCACCTTGCCCTTGAAGAACTCCCACCAAACTTACCTACCTCAGTTGCATCCCTTATCCAAGAATGAAGTTCTATTTCCCTCCGAACCACCATCCGGATTACCACCCATTAGAGGAATAGAACACCAAATCGACTTTGTCCCAGGAGCCGTGTTACCCAATCGCCCGGCCTATCGAGCCAACCCCGAAGAAACCAAAGAAATCCAAAGGCAAGTAGAGGAACTCCTAGCTAGTGGACAAGTCCGAGAGAGTCTAAGCCCATCTGCCGTCCCAGTCATTTTAGTACCCAAAAAGGATGGAACGTGGAGAATGTGTACCGATTGCCGAGCCATAAACAAGATTACCATCAAGTATAGGTACCCCATACCTAGGCTAGACGACATGTTAGACATGTTGCACGGATCCAAATTCTTCACCAAAATTGACCTTAAGCAAGGGTACTTCCAGGTACGCATTAGAGAAGGGGACAAATGGAAGACTGCATTCAAAACCAAGTTTGGGCTCTATGAGTGGTTAGTGATGCCCTTCGGGCTCACCAACGCCCCTAGCACCTTTATGAGGCTAATGAATGAAGTCTTACGAGCGTTCATAGGCCGATTTGTTGTTGTTTATTTCGATGATATCCTAATCTATTCCCAAACCATAGAAGATCATCTTGACCATATTCGAGCCGTTTTTGAAAAGCTTAAGCAAGAACAACTTTACGCCAACTTTAAGAAGTGCTCCTTTTGTTTAGAACGCGTAGTTTTTCTAGGCTTTGTAATTTCGGCTGAGGGAGTAGAGATGGATGAGGAAAAGGTTAGGTCAATTGTGGAGTGGCCTATACCTAAGACCGTAGGGGAAGTTCGTAGTTTTCATGGACTAGCAAGCTTTTATAGACGCTTTGTCAAAGATTTTTCTTCCATAGCTGCACCCCTAAACGAAATTGTAAAAAAAGATGTGCCTTTTAGGTGGGAAGAGCCACAACAACAGGCATTTGATGAGCTCAAGCATAGGCTGACCACTGCACCCATACTTAGGCTACCAAATTTTGACGAGACCTTTGAGATCGAGTGTGATGCAAGTGGAGTGGGTATAGGCGCAGTTTTGACACAAGGTAAGAAACCCATAGCCTATTTTAGTGAGAAATTGAAAGGAGCTGCATTGAATTACTCTACCTACGATAAAGAACTTTATGCCCTCGTGAGATCCCTACAAACTTGGCAACACTATCTTCAACCCAAAGAGTTTTTGATCCACACTGACCACGAAAGCCTTAAGTATCTTAAAGGGCAGGTAAAGTTGAACAAAAGACATGCCAAATGGGTAGAGTACATAGAACAATTTCCTTACGTGATTAAGTACAAACAAGGAAAGGACAACATAGTTGCTGATGCCCTCTCTAGGAGATACACGTTAGTTACAACATTATCTTCATGCTTCTTAGGATTCAAATCACTTGAGGAATTGTCCCCAATGACCATGACTTTGGAACCATTTTTGAGGCATGTAAAGAAGCACCATTTGGAAAATTTTACATACATGAGGGTTATCTTTTCAAAGAACAAAAATTGTGCGTTCCCCAATCATCCCTACGAGAAGCATTGACTAGAGAAGCCCATGGGGGAGGTTTAATGGGTCATTTCGGAGTGTTCAAAACCCTTGAGACTCTTAAGGAACATTTCTATTGGCCCCACATGCGAGTAGACGTCGAGAGGTTGTGTGGTAGTTGCATCACTTGCAAACAAGCCAAATCCAAGTCCCAACCACATGGCCTTTACACGCCTTTACCCGTCCCTAATGCCCCTTGGATTGACATTTCCATGGACTTTGTGTTAGGACTTCCTAGGTCTCGGGGAGGACGCGATAGCATTTATGTTGTGGTTGATCGATTTTCCAAAATGGCACATTTCATTGCATGTCGAAAAGTTGATGATGCCACACATGTTGCTGATTTGTTCTTCAAAGAAATTGTTAGATTGCATGGCATGCCACGTACAATTGTAAGTGATAGAGATACGAAATTTTTGAGTCATTTTTGGCGTGTTTTGTGGGCTAAACTTGGTACACAATTGTTGTTTTCAACCACTGCACACCCACAAACAGATGGACAAACTGAAGTCGTTAATCGTACTCTTTCTCAACTTTTGCGTGCCATTTTGCAAAAACACATTAAACATTGGGAAGATTGTTTACCCTATATCGAATTTGCATATAATAGGAGTGTCCATCACGGTACTTTGCATAGTCCATTTGAAATCGTGTATGGCTTTAATCCCTTGTCTCCCATCGATTTGATTCCTATTCCCGTGCATGAACGTTCTAGTCTTGATGGTAAACAAAAAGCAGAAAAGATAAAGAAACTACATGAACAAGTTAAAACACAACTTGAAAAGAAAAACAAAGCTTATGAAAGACGAGCTAACAAACATCGGAAACGAGTCGTGTTTAAACCTGGAGATTTAGTATGGTTACATTTACGCAAAGAAAGATTTCCCAATGAGAGAAAGTTCAAACTGCTGCCTCGCAGAGACGGACCTTTCAAAGTTTTGAAACATATAGGTGACAATGCATACATACTGAATCTTCCCGAAAGGTATGGTTCAATTTCACCTACTTTTAATGTTGCTGACCTCACCCCTTTCACCGATGACCTTTTTGATTCGAGGATGAATCCTTTTGAGGAGGGGGGGATTGATGAGGATCAAGGGTCCGATGAGGATCAAGGGTCCCATCAAGAGGTCAAGGGTCCTATGACAAGAAGGAGGGCAAGAGAACTTTGTCATCAAGTTGCCACCTTCTTGTACAAGCATGTTCAAGATGAACCTAAGATCCCTTGGGTTCATTTCATTGAACCTTCACCTTGAGTGTGTGTAAACGTGTGTGTGCTTTCTTTAGCTTGAAGTTTATCTTGTTTTCTTGTGATCTTTGTTTTATGTGTTTTCTTTGTAGGCAAATTAGGTACATGAAAAACCCAAATAAAATGGAGGCCCAAAAAGGAGCATCTAGGCGTGTGCACCCAAAAAGGAAACAAAAGGGAATGTTGTCTTGAGGAGAATGTTTGTCTCCACAAGGACAAATTCAAATGTGGTCTAAGATGGAATTTATGTTCAAAATGAAGCTCAAAATATCCCAATCAACCAGCAAAAGGGGCGCCCAAATTTGAAGACAAGATGTAGATCAATTTGAAGTTAAACTTGAATTTAAATTCAACCATAGTTTAAATTCAAGTTTCAACCAATTTGAGGCTTACATTTCAAAAAGAATTCAGCTATCATCTCAGCCATTCCACATGCCAACTTGAAGGGTAATGAAGATAAGATCACAATTCAAAGTTGAATCCAAATTTGAATTCAAGTTCAAATCCAATTTGAATTCAAACTTCAACCAACATTTGAATTCAACATCTCAACCACTTGAAGACCTTACCACACGCCATATTATGCAATCACACGCCAATTTGGAGATCAAAATAGATGGGATCACAATTCAAAGATTGAATCCAAGTTTGAAGTCAAATTCAAATTCAATTTGAATCCAATCTTCAAACCTTTGAATTCAATTTCAACCACTTCATCTACATCAAGATCAAGTCTCAAAAATGCCAACTTCATCATCATACACGGCCAGATTCATTAAAGATAATGTCTTGCAAGATTTGAAGATTTTAGCTAGAATTTGTTTTAGCTTTGAATTCAAATAGTTTTCAATTTTCAAACATTGTTAGCTAGATTTATTTTGAATTAGTTCTAAACATTTTAAGGCTCAATCTCAGCCTATAAATAAAGCCTTTGGGGCGCCTAGGGAGAACACCTTTTGATGAATAACAATTCTTGATATTTCATTCACTTTGTGTGATACTTTGTTTTCTTGGTTTTGCATTAAAAACCTAGGTTAAGATCCTTCAAAGTTGAGCATATTGAAGGTGTTGCCATTGCTTAAAGGTGCCGTCCAGGAGGGCCGTATTGGTTTGCCTGATCAACGACCATCTTGAAGTGTTGGTCTTGCTCATTCTTGATCCACACGTTTTTAATCACTAAGGAAGCAAGGGGAAGTCTTCTTCCTTGTGCCTAACCCTTTGTGAAGGACGTTTGGAAGGTGGAATTGTTGGAGCCCACGAGTTGCACGCAACAAAAAGGAAAGGAGATGAGCAAAACAAAGACAAGAACAAGCATTACATTCTTGAAGATCAAAAACGCCTATAGCCTTCTTCTTCTACACTCTCTTTCTTTCTTCTTCTTAAAAGCCTATTGTACTTATATTCATATTCTTGAATAAGCTTATCTTTGACCACCACACATTCTTTATCTTTGTAAAAGATTGATCAAGGTGTGATCAATCTTCAATCTTGCAAGGTGGTGGTGTTCGTGCGTAATTGTATTCATCATACAAGGTTTGTAAAGGGTTGGAGTCGGTGTGTAACTCCATCAACCTTGTGGTAAGGTGTATTTGTGTTGTGTGACTAGTGTGAACCGAGGAAGGTGTTCCTCGAAGACTGGAGTAGGTTGTTTATAATCGAACCATTATAAAATTCTCGGTGTCATTTACTTTTAGCACTTATATCTGTTTCAGCATTGTTTACTCTTTTTGATTACGTTCGTAAAAATAGTAAACGTTTTTCAAAGATTACGAAACTTTCCAGAATCATAGCCACACGTCTTAGGGTTAATTTGGCACAAGTTTCAACCCTTTTGGACAAGTATAAGTCGATCAAATATCCAAAGTTCCGAGACTAGTGCAGTCTAATTTTCAGGCTTGCAAAGGTTAAGACTTTGAGTGTATTTGACTAACTTTCCGAAAGAATTTTTCAAAACTGTTTCAACCTATTTAAATATAGCATATAAGGCGTTAGAGATTAAAATTTCAGAGCAATTGGAGTTCCGTACAAATAGGAATAAATTTTTCAAAACAGTCTACCGTTTCTGGCGGATTCGCGCAATCTGACCACTAACGATTTTTGAAGGGGTTAAAGGTTGAATTTAAATCTAAAATTTTTAGGAGACACTTATAACATCTGAGGCTAAGTTCTCTCAAAATTTCAGAATTTTGGAAGACCTACAACCTAGTTTTAAAAACGTTTTAAAACTAGTCCTGAAAACAGAATCTGTTTTCAGAAGTTGAATTCTTGAGTCAAAACAATTTTAAAAACCACACTTTCTGCACCAACTATTCAACCCCCCTTCTATTGGTTCCTTGCAGATCCTACAAGTGGTATCAGAGCGCAGGAACACTCGCTTCAAAGGATCCAACGATTCAGTGAGATGGCAACCACAAATCTCAAAACCGAGCAAGAAGGTATGTCGAGCCAAAGGCCTCCTCTTTTTGAGGGTGAGTCGTTTATTCAATGGAAACTAAGAATGAAGCTTTTTCTTATGGCAATAGATATTGATCTTTGGTCGATTATAGAAGATGGTCCTTTTGTTCCATCCAAGTTATCCACCGTAGACGGAGTCACACTAGAAGTTGTCAAACCTAGACAAGAATAGATAAGTGATGATAAAAAGAAACTTAGCATGAATGCTAGGGCTATGCAATTACTCTTAAATGGTTTAAGTAAGAGTGAGTCTAGTTATGTCTCAAACTGTTCTAGTGCACAAGAAATGTGAAGAATACTCGAAATGAAACATGAAGGCACTAGTCAAGTAAAAGAGTCAAAGATAAACATGCTTATGTCTACACTTGAGTCGTTTAAACTATTGCCTAATGAATCTATTGTTGATATGGATTTTCGTTTGACTAACATCTACAATTCTCTTGAGTCTCTTGGTAAAGCCTTTACCATGCAGGAAAAAGTACAGAAAGTCTTGCAAAGCCTTCCATCAGAGTGGGACCCTAAAGTAACCGCAATAGAAGAAAGCAAAGAAACGAACTCAATAAAGATGGAAGAGTTAATTGGATCACTTAAGGTTTATGAGAATAAACTCACCATATGGAAATCGGAATCATCTAAACAAGGTAAAGCTATTGATTTTAAATCAAATGAATACGTCTCTACTTCTTCCGATCACGTAGATGATAGTGATTCTGAATCGGATAACAATGACCTAATTCTATTGGCTAAAGGTTTAAGAAAATTTATGAGAAGGTCATTTAGAAACAAAAATAAGGGTACTACAACTAAAAGAAATAAGAACAAGACCAATGATAAGGAAGTTAAATGTTATGAATGCGGCAAACTTGGACATTTATCATATGACTGCCCCAATAAGGAAAAGCAAAAAAATAAATACCCTGACAAGGAACGGAACAAGAGGAGACTGCACAAGTATGCTTTGTGTCCAAAGCATCTAGTGAGGTATCATCTGATTCTGATTCTGACTCTGAGCCTTCTTATGATGATCTTTTTAGTCAGTATTTAGAATTGCATAAATTTACTAAGACTCTCGCTAAAGAAAAGAAGCGATTAATTGAAGACAAGAAACTGTTAGAATCTTCTAACGAGAATCTTGTCGCTTAATTAAACGATTCAAAGAAAGAGTCATCATGCATCGTTACTACATTAAAGACAGAGATTTCATCGTTGACCACTCAAAATAATGAAATGAAATCCGAGATTTCAAGTTTGAAATCAATGAATACAAACTTAGAAAAAATGATGAAACAGTTTGATACAGGATCTAACATGCTGCATCGTATTATCTTATCACAAAAGCATGATAGTGATAAAACGGGTTTGGGATACGTTGAAACAAATGAAGTATCCACCAAACCAACTAAGTTCATTGTGTCTAAGAAAGTAGACACCCCAATACCAAAAACGGCGTCTAAGATGACGCAAAGAACCCCTCTTCCCTCGTCACGCCCCACTTCTTCCTTATATCATGTGAAATACAATTTTGTACCATATAGATATGAAAAGAAAAGAGTGATGCATACACGGCATTCATTTCATCCACGCACTACGCACACAAACACAAGGATATATCAAAAACGTCCTACATACAATGAGTATAAGGGGGAGTCCTTGGCCAAAGGCCCAAAGTGCATTCATCACATGTCTACTATATTGCACATTCATCTACATTCTTTCCATTTGCTAGACCGAGAAGGATCACCCAAGTATAGGTACCGAAAGGTACTTTTACCAAGAGGTGATTAACTAACTCGCAAGGACCCAAAGTTAAAAAGGTACCTAAACTATTTTTGCACATTGCAGGGAGCCCACACATCAATAGATGCATCCATAAAGTGGTTCCTTGACAGTGGCTGCTCGAGGCACATGACGGGTGACCCGAGCTTGTTCACAAAACTAAAGAAGGTCACAAAAGGCGGATCTGTGACCTTTGGAGACAACAACGAAGGCAAGATCATCGGAAAAGGTACAATTGGTAATCCAAGCACTCTTCAAATCCCAACGTCTTTTTGGTAAGTAACTTATCCTATAATCTTCTTAGCATTTCTAAATTTATTGACAATGGCTTCGATGTGTGTTTCACTCACCCTTATTGCAATATAATAAATAAAAATGGAGAAACCGTCTTAAAAGGAAAACGAGAAGGAAACATCTTTACGCTTTCTATGGATGATATGGTAGACGCTAAAGTTAAGTGCTTTATGTCAAACGAACCTAATGTAAATTTATAGCATAGACGTTTAGGACACATTGGTATTTCCACACTAGAAAAACTTCAACGAAAGAGCCTAGTACGAGGATTGCCTACACTTGATTTAGACAACTTTCAGTTGTGTGAATCTTGCATAAAAGGCAAACAAAAACGTGAGTCACTTAAGCCTAAGAATGAAATAAGCACGACTAGAGTCTTAGAACTATTACACATTGATTTGTTTGGTCCTAGTCGTACTACAAGCCTTGGTGGGAGCCACTATGCATGCGTGATTGTTGATGATTTTTCTTGTTATACTTGGACTTTATTTCTTGCACATAAGGATGATAGTGCCATTGAGATTGCGAAATTAATCAAACAACTTGAATATCAATACGGTGTCAATGTGAAAAAACATAAGAAGCGATAGAGGCGGTGAATTTAAAAACAAGGATATGATTTCATTTTGCGAAGAAAAAGGAATCAAGCATGAGTTTTCGCCACCTAGAACTCCACAATTAAATGGAGTAGTAGAAAGAAAGAATCGAACATTACAAGAAATCGCTAGGACTATGTTATGCGAAAATAAATTGCCTAGATTTATGTGGGCGGAAGCTATAAATTGTTCATGCAACATAGTAAATCGCCTATCCATTAGAAAGAAAATAAACAAGACACCTTATGAGATATTAAATGATCGCATGCCTAAGATTGGTTATTTTTGTGTGTTTGGGTGCAAATGTTTTGTTTTGAATACAAAAGATAATTTAGATAAATTTGAATCTAAATCAATTGAATGCATTTTTGTTGGCTATTCTATAAATTCAAAAGCATATAGATGTTATAATCCTCTCACTAGACAAATCATAGAATCTATTCATGTGAAGTTTAATGAATTTGGTGAGATTGATAAAGATAAAGAATATGATGACTTTGAATTGAAACCCGTGTTGAATGAAGATGATGGTACATTTGATATGCATGACATGAATGATACACTAGAAATGCATGATCACTTAGAAATGTATGATAACATAGAAAATAATCAACCAATATGGTATAGAGATCACCCACATGATCTCATTATAGGCAACATCACTCATGGTGTGCGACCATGTAGAAGAATAACTTCGGATGAAATAAATCAATTTCATGCTATGATTTCCGAAATTGAACCCAAAAATGTGCATGATGCTTTGAGTGATTCTTCTTGGATTGATGCTATGCATGATGAGCTTAACCAATTTGTTAGAAATGATGTATGGGATTTAGTGCCACGACCACAAGATAAGACCATAATAGGCACAAAGTGGGTATTTAGAAATAAAATGAATGAAGAAGGAAAGGTCGTTAGAAATAAAGCTAGACTTGTAGCACAAGGCTATAATCAAGAGGAAGGAATTGACTATGATGAAACATTTGCACCTGTAGCACGTTTAAAAGCTATACGACTCTTACTTGCCATTGCTTGCCTGAAACATTTCAAATTGTATCAAATGGACGTAAAAAGTGCATTCTTAAATGGATTTATACAAGAAGAGCTATACGTGAAGCAACCACCCGGTTTTGAAGATTTGAAACATCCCGATCATGTGTACAAACTAAAGAAGGCACTATACGGACTAAAGCAAGCACCTAGAGCATGGTATGATCTGTTGTACCCCAACGACCATGTACATGGAACCGTGACTAAGTGATGTAAGGAAAACAATGATTCTATCAATTACATGTTACTTAAGTCAAGTAGCACTACTTTACTTAATTACTTTTGAAATGGATACTAAATAATTAAGTAAGGGGAATGTCACAAGGTATTGTGATACCTTATGAAATTCAGCCAAGAGGCCTTGATGAACCATAAAACAATTTCATAAGAATGCAATCTTAATTTATTCTCACAAAGCAAAATTACAATCATATTGGATAAATAAATAATAACATAAATTATATAAGGATAAGATATGATAAACATGAAAAATACCAAAATGCCCCAAAGGCCCCAAAATTTCGGCCAAGGCATGGAAGGATTCTAGAATTCTCTAGCCAATTCTATTACTTAGAATAATTACTTAAATTCTTCTACATAATTAAGACAAAGAGGTTGGCATGCAAAACAAATAAAACAACTATTAAAAAGGGGAGAAAGTATGGTTGGAGTCATTAAAGACCCCAACCAACCGGCCCTTTATGTCCAAACCATGGAGGATTTTTTAATCCTACTATGGTTACTTTTTCCCTTAAACCAAGGTTAACATAACCATGATTTGATAAAGTAACTTGGGTTAGCACCAAAGTAACCATAGTTGGAATAAAGTAACCAAGGTTATTACTAACTTAACCTTGATTAATACTCATGGAAACCCTAACCCTCATTTTTCCCTCCCTCATGAAACCGGCCATCCCCTCCCCAATTCCCCAACATGTTTTAATTTAAACCCTTCTAGAAACATCTACCTTCTTGTCATCTTGAGATTCCTCTCAAGACACATTCAAGCAAGAGCATAACACTTAGGCAACCTCCACTTCCCTCACATACAACTTTTGGCCCTTAACATCTTGAAGGCTAAGAATTCAACTCCATCTTCATCTTCAAGACTCAAGAAGACATCTAGGTGAAAGCCATCAACTTTCTTAGGTGGTGACATATTGTGGTGCTTGAATCTCCACTCAAGTTCATTTCGAAAAAGGTGGATTTCAACTCAACTCAGTCCATAACCAAGCAAAGACAAGAGCTTTAGCTTGAAGAGGCAAGTATACACTAATCTCTCATGATTTACTTAAAGAGTTAGTGACTTGAATGACTAGAGGTTCTTAAGATATGATCTTTAGTTGAATATCCTAAGTTTAAGATTGTATCTTAGAGATTCCTTAAGAACAATGCATTGCGTGTGACTTATTCTCTCAAAGATGGAACCTTTTCTTACATGCATTAAGTTATAAGGCTGTTTTGAGATGACTTAAGGTACAACTAAGTTAGTCTAAGCAAGATTGATTCTTGATTGGAATTTGAAAGGTCTAAGAAAAGTATACATAGGAGCTTTATGAGGTTCTTTGTAAGATTAGACTAAGATGACTCTTGAATGTGAATGCATACTTGAATATGTGTTGTTAAACGTGGTTAAGGCACCACATAAGTCTCGGCCTAAAGGATTGAATAGAGGGTGAACATGGACATTTGACTTGAATAGATGACAAAATAGCAAACTACTGGAATTGGGCAGAATGGAGTGACGTTTTAAATGGCTTAAGAACTGACCTTACAGACCTTCAATGAAGCTGATGTTTGGTACACAGTTATCCTCATGAGTGTAGCACAAGTGAGAGTTGGAATTTCGTTAAAATCAGTTACGGATTATTTTTAAAACATTACGCGGTAAAACTGCTCTAGTTGAAAATTCTGGCGCTGGGCAGAATTGAACACTGACTTCAACGGATTAAAAGAGGACCTTGTAGATCTTCAATAAATCTGATTTTTGGCACAAAGCTAGCCCCATGTGTATAGTATAGATGAGAGTTAGAATTAGTGTAAAATGAGCTATGGTTAAGTTTTAATAAAATATTTGGTAATACTGGTCAGACTTGAGAAACGGGAACTGAGCAGAATTGTAACCGTTTTTGACTGGCTTGAAAAGGGACCTTGTAGATGACCAATAAAGCTGGTTTTTGGCATGGTAATAATTCTATGAGTGTAGTGAACACGCCAGCTGGAATTTTGGTAAAACAAGTTCTGGATTATTTTTAATAAATTAATTAGTAAAACTGTTCAACAAAAATCACTGGAACAAAGCTGGAAATAAGTAACTGGTTAGTGGACCCTGAAGTAGGACTTAGAAATATGCAAATGGGCTAAATTTCAGTAGGATACTAGTTCCATATGTTTATGACTCGTGTGAGTTGGAATTTCTGAAAAAACAAGTTACAGATTTTCCACAATTGAATTTTTAGTAAAATGGGTCAGTTCAGTTTTGGCACCTAACCCATTTCGGAAAATTAATTAAATGAGCCCTTTATGGTTATTGAATTAATCTGAAAATTTTATGACAATTACCTAGGACATATAGGAGTAAAGTCACGCGAGATGGTCAGATTAGCCCTAATGTTTTGGTGAGTAATCATGGACGCGAAGTTGATGTACTAAAGCTGGAATTTAGGCTGGACAAGGGATTAAATTAAAATGGGCTAATATATATGGTTTGGTCTTCAGCATGCTATGCCTTAGGGAGTTGTTATGTGTTTCGAGAAACAGTCCAAATAACTAAGGTTCTAAGCTTTAAAAGGTTAGCATTACGTAGGAATTAGATTTATTCTTAGTTCCAAAACCATGCATGATAATATGATATCTCACGCTATGACTTGCATTGCATATCACTGCATGTATCATGCATGATCATGAAACTGATTTTGTGGGTTTTACTTATGGTCCCATGTTTTTAAAAAGCTTCATGATTCCTTGCCGGCCAAGCATGCGACTAACCCGACTCCAGACCCGGGGTTAATTGGTCTGTTGACATGATATGTTCTGGACCCGTTTAGACACGGGGTTAATTGGTCTGTTACATGTTCTGGACCCGTTCAGATCCAGGGTTAATTGATCTGATATCTGATCTGGACCCGTTCAGATCCAGGGTTAATTGATCTGATATCTGTTCTGGACCCGTCCCAGACCCGGGGTTAATTGGTCTGTTGATATATTCTGGACCCGCTCAGATTAGGGTTAATTGATCTGACACTACATTTTTACGACATGTTATTTTATGGGACCAAAATGATGTTTTGGCATGACATGACATCATGCATTGCATCTTGCATAACTCACGAGCATGAAGACATGGTGCATGTTACAGTTAATGGTTAATAAGTTATTATTGGTATAGCATTACCTAAAATCATGCTTAAGCCGAACGTCAAGCAAGCTCAGGATTTAAGATCAGGTATGAATTATGATTATTTGAGGTTTTCGGGTATTACATTCATTTTATAATTCTTTATGTATTTCATGGTAGTTTATTGTATTCTTGCTGGGTGATTTTTATTGCTCACACTTTTATTTTTCCCCAGAGCCAGATAATGCCAAGATAGAATGGATCGAGGATGAGCCGAGGGTACCTTATCCATAGGCGAGGAATATGAAGGGAGCTAAGCTTAAGGACTTTTGTGCTGCCAAGATGTTTTGTATTATGACTATGTTTGAACTCTCTGGATTTCAGTTATGTTATTTTGTGGGACTACTACTTTTGGGAACTTAGTAATTTAGTAATGCATGTTCAATTTGAAAAGTTTTAATTCTGCCTAGATTTTACTACCATGTTAAATGTTAGCATGGGAGTCCATGACTTATGTTATGGGTTTTCTCATGTTATGCATGACACTTCGTACTCTCCTTAGTGAAGTACGGTGGGTGCACCGTATCTGAACGAGACCCAGGTGCGGGGCGCTACAGGTCGTATCAGAGCCCAGGCTCTAGATTTCGGACAGAACGTAGGACTAAATTATGATCTTAGCAATCTAAGTTTGATCTTAGACCTAAGTCATGATCTTAGATGAGTGATGGCCTTAGACTAGGACCACGTAGACCGGGTTTAGGATGAAACACAATAAAATATCCTGAACTATGAAAGCTAGGTTTATGACATAAGACGTTCCCTTCCTTCCGTGTTTTAAAATTTTCAAACTTTGGTCCTTAGTCAAAATAAATTGGTTTTGTTCCAATATTCTAATAGATGACAAACCCATAAGTGCAGATGGTCAGACCACGTGGCAGATCTTCGAGAGCACAACCAGCTGCTCAGGAGCCCATTCCTCCACCACCAGAACAGGTCCCGCTGCCACCTCAGCCGGACCAGGATCCTCCAGCACAGAATAATCCACCACCAGCTCCAGAGGCACCTGTTTCTCCGGTCATCCCGGATATGAATGCTTTTCATGCCTTTTGTCAAGTTGTTACGCAGATAGGGCAAGGCCTAATTCATCAGAATGCTCCACCTCATCCACATCAGCCAGTAAAGGATGCCCAGTACTATTTTGAGAAGCTCAAGAGGGCTAACGTACCACCGTTTGAGGGAAAACCAGACCCAGATACTGCGGAGAAGTGGCTAGATGAAGTTGAAAATTGTTTTGAGCTAATTCAAGCCCCAGAGGAGATGAAGGCACGGGCTATCAGACCTTTCTTGATCAGTGAAGCTAATCAATGGTGGAAGACGAATCTGCAACCTTTTCCCAGACCTATTACTTGGGAAAGATTTCTGCAAGAATTTCATATGTTCTATATCCCTTCGTCAGTCAAATTGCAAAAGAGGCATGAGTTTGAATCTCTGAAGCAAGAGTCGGGCATGACAGTAGCTGAGTACGCAAATAAGTTCATCGCACTTGGGAGGTTTCAGCCTGTTACTATGAATGATGAAGAAAAAAATGCTGAAGTTTGAAAGAGGTCTAAACCCAAGAATTAGGACGTGGTTGGTGAATACAAATCCTTCCAATTTTGGAGCACTTCTGGATGCATGCTACCGTATAGAGAGAGATATTATACGAAGAGATGATGTGGGTCAAAAGCGAGAAAGACAAGGGACCGGAAATGAAAAGTATAGGAAAATGGCTAAGAAGAATTTCAGAGGATCCGTTCGTCAGGGACAATCCCAAGGACAGAATTAGCGCCACAAGCAAAACCAAAATAATCAACAGAAGAATCAGGCCCCATCTCAGCAGCCAGCAATACCAGTATGCCCTTATTGCCAGAAGAGGCACATGGGAGAGTGTAGGTGGAAGACAGGTAAGTTCTTTGGATGCAGAAAGGATGGCCACATGATTAAGGATTGCCCGGAAAAGGGAGCACAACCACAACAACAGCAAAGGAACCAGCGGCCACGTGCAAATGCAAGGGTGCACGCCATGACAGATGCTGATGTTGAAGAGACTGCTGACGTAGTGACGGGTAAGATTTAAAGTTTTATGTCTTTAATACCTTTCACTTATGCATAACTATCATATTGCTTAGAAAAAATGTGCCTGGTTCAGGAACTATCTTAGTGTGTAGCATACCTGCAAATGTTTTGTTCGACAGTGGCGCTAGCCACTCATTTATCTCAAGGAAGTTTGCTAAGAATATCGATCATGATCCGGTCCGATTAGATTCACCTTACAGAGTACAAGCAGTTGGCGACCAGGTGCTTGTTTCCCATCACATATTCAGAAATTGTGCGCTCGAGTTTAATGACCAATTGTTTGAGGCCAATTTGATCCCCATATCTATGAGTGATTTTGACGTAATTCTCGGAATGGATTGGCTCTCAAAGAATCATGCTCACATTGACTGCCGAAGCAGGCAAGTTATCATTAAGAACCCAGCTCGAGATGAGATGTCATTCCAAGGAGGAACTAAGTTAAAGAAACCATCCAATAAAGTTTTTGTTAACGCAGCTCATGCCAGCCAAGCATTAAGGAAAGGTCATGAAGGATTCTTGGTTTATGTTCTAAGTGCTGAACAAGAGAGCCCTACCCTTGCACAAGTTCCAGTTGTTAATGAATACCCTGATGTATTTCCTGATGATCTGCCTGGACTACCTCATGATCGCGAGATTTCTTTCGAAATAAACCTTGTTTCAGGAGCCGAACCCATATCAAAAGCCCCTTATCGCATGGCACCTGCAGAGCTAAAGGAGTTAAAGGAACAATTACACGAATTGTTAGAAAGGAAACTTATTCGCCCCAGTGTTTCCTCTTGGGGTGCTCCGGTGCTATTCGTGAAAAAAAAAGATGGAAGTATGCGCTTATGCATCGATTACCGGGAGCTCAACAAAATCACCATAAAGAACAAGTACCCATTGCCCCGGATTGACGACTTATTCGACCAGCTCAGGGTAAGTAACTCATAAGTTTTAACTTGATTAAGATTTAAATCCTTCGAAACCCTATCTGAAGTATTTTAATGCAGGGATCTCGAATTTTTAGTAAGATTGACCTACGATTTGGATACTTTCAATTGAAGATAAAGGCGGAAGATGTCCCTAAGGCTGCTTTCAAAACCCGCTATGGACACTATGAGTTCTTAGTCATGCCTTTTGGTTTGACCAATGCCCCTGTCGCCTTTATGGACCTCATGAATCGAATCTTTCAAAAGCAGTTGGACAAGTTTGTAGTGGTCTTCATAGACGACATCTTGATTTATTCACCCGACGAAGAGACTCACGCAGCCCATTTGAGGACAGTCTTGAATATTCTAAGAGGAAGACAGTTGTATGCCAAGTTTAGCAAATGCGAGTTTTGGCTGCGAAGTGTATCATTCCTTGGTCATGTGACTTCAGAAGATGGGATTTCAGTAGATCCCAAGAAAATTGAAGCTATCACGGAATGGCCCAGGTCAACAAATGTTACTGAAGTAAAAAGTTTTCTCAGACTAGCCAGATATTACAGGAAGTTTGTTGAAGGATTCTCGAGGATAGCTGTTTCCCTCACCAGATTGACCCAAAAGAAAACCAAGTTCGAGTGGAGTGCCGACTGTGAAAAGAGTTTCTCGGAGCTAAAAGCAAAGTTGACATCCGCTCCTATCCTAGCTCAGCCCACTCCTGCTGAGAAGTACGTAGTATACAGTGATGCTTCGAAGAATGGTCTCGGATGTGTTCTTATGCATAATGACAAAGTGATAGCTTATGCATCCCGACAGTTGAAGCCATTTGAGCAAAACTACCCTATCCATGATCTTGAACTTGCTGCAGTGGTATTCGCATTAAAGATATGGAGGCACTACTTATATGGCGATAAGTGCGAGATCTATACGACCACAAGAGCCTAAAGTACCTCTTTACCCAGAAAGAGCTCAATATGCAGCAGCGTAGATGGTTGGAATTGATTAAAGATTATGATCTCTCCATTCAGTATCATCCGGGAAAAGCTAACAAAGTCGCTGATGCCTTAAGTCGAAAAACAAGTCACCCATGGCAACCACCTCTTCAGCGAGACATGGAAGAATTTGGCCTAGAAGAAGTTGACTCAGTCGATGAAGTTCTCGCCAAGCTAGTTTTTGTCCCTTCATTGATTGATAAGATCAAAGAGACTCAAGGGATTGATGAAGCTTAAGAAAAGTCAAGGAAAAGATGAAAGATAAGCCGCGAGATGACTTTGAAGTTCGCAGTGATGGCAGCTTATGGTATCGAGGACCGTTATGTGTCCCCGAAAACAAAGAAATTAAAGATGATGTTTTGATGGAAGCTCATAATTCTCGATTATCTATACATCCTGGAGCTAATAAGATGTATCAAGATCTCAAGCAAAAGTTTTGGTGGCCCGGTATGAAGAAACAAATAGCAGAATTTGTCGAGCGATGTTTGATCTGCCAAAGAGTGAAAGCCGAGCACCAAAGACCCGCTGGACTATTACAACCCTTGGAAGTGCCGGAATGGAAATGGGACCACATCACCATGGACTTTGTGACTGACCTACCCAAGGCTAAGTATGGGAATGATGTTATATGGGTCATTGTGGATCGTTTGACTAAGTCTGCTCACTTTTTGACTATGACGATTAAGGCATCTATGGAGAAGCTAGCCTCTATGTATATTGACCAGATTTACTTTGAGATTTTGGACAGCCTTTCAAAAGGCAATAGGCACAGAGATAAGAATGAGTTCCGCGTTTCATCCTCAAACAGATGGACAATCAGAAAGAACAATCCAAACCCTTGAGGACATGCTTCGTGCTTACATTCTCGATTTCGGAGGAAGCTGGGATAAGAGTCTTAAGCTCGTTGAGTTTTCTTACAATAATAGCTTCCACAGATCCATCGGAATGGCACCTTATGAGGCATTGTATGGACGAAAATGTCGGTCCCCACTTTATTGGGACGAGATTGGAGACAAAATCTACGCAGGACCCGACATTGTTGAGCAAACACGAGAAAAGGTAAAGATAGTCCAGCAAAGACTAAGAGCAGCACAAGATAGAACGAAGACATGGGCAGATGAAAGGAGGAGACCTTTAGAATTCCAAGAAAGAGAGAAAATCTTTCTGAAAGTTTCTTCGACCAAAGGAGTTAAGAGATTTGGCATCAAAGGAAAGCTAAGCCCAAGATTCGTTGGACCTTATGAAGTGCTTGAGAGAATAGGCGAAGTTGCGTACCGCTTGGCGTTACCACCATCTCTTTCCCAGTTACATGATGTATTCCACGTATCTCAACTTCGTCGATACGTATATGACCCTAGCCACATCCTTAAAGATCAACAGTTGAAAATTGAAGAAGATGTAACTTATGAAGAGGAACCCTTAAGGATAGTTGATCGGAAAGAGAAGGCATTGAGGAAGAGATCCATACCCATGGTGAAGGTACAATGGAAGCATCATTCGGAAGAAGAAGCAACATGGGAAACGGAAGAAGATATGAGGAGTAGATACCCCCACCTTTTTGACTAGCTTCGGAAGTTTCGAGGACGAAACTTATGATAAGGGGGGAGGATGTTGTACCCCAACGACCATGTACATGGAACTGTGACTAAGTGATGTAAGGAAAACAATGATTCTATCAATTACATGTTACTTAAGTCAAGTAGCACTACTTTACTTAATTACTTTTGAAATGGATACTAAATAATTAAGGGGAATGTCACAAGGTATTGTGATACCTTATGAAATTCAGCCAAGAGGCCTTGATGAACCATAAAAAAATTTCATAAGAATGCAATCTTAATTTATTCTCACAAAGCAAAATTACAATCATATTGGATAAATAAATAATAACATAAATTATATAAGGATAAGATATGATAAACATGAAAAATACCAAAATTCCCCAAAGGCCCCAAAATTTCGGCCAAGGCATGGAAGGATTCTAGAATTCTCTAGCCAATTCTATTACTTAGAATAATTACTTAAATTCTTCTACATAATTAAGACAAAGAGGTTGGCATGCAAAACAAATAAAACAACTATTAAAAAGGGGAGAAAGTATGGTTGGAGTCATTAAAGACCCCAACCAACCGGCCCTTTATGTCCAAACCATGGAGGATTTTTTAATCCTACTATGGTTACTTTTTCCCTTAAACCAAGGTTAACATAACCATGATTTGATAAAGTAACTTGGGTTAGCACCAAAGTAACCATAGTTGGAATAAAGTAACCAAGGTTATTACTAACTTAACCTTGATTAATACTCATGGAAACCCTAACCCTCATTTTTCCCTCCCTCATGAAACCGGCCATCCCCTTCCCAATTCCCCAACATGTTTTAATTTAAACCCTTCTAGAAACATCTACCTTCTTGTCATCTTGAGATTCCTCTCAAGACACATTCAAGCAAGAGCATAACACTTAGGCAACCTCCACTTCCCTCACATACAACTTTCGGCCCTTAACATCTTGAAGGCTAAGAATTCAACTCCATCTTCATCTTCAAGACTCAAGAAGACATCTAGGTGAAAGCCATCAACTTTCTTAGGTGGTGACATATTGTGGTGCTTGAATCTCCACTCAAGCTCATTTCGAAAGAGGTGGATTTCAACTCAACTCAGTCCATAACCAAGCAAAGACAAGAGCTTTAGCTTGAAGAGGCAAGTATACACTAATCTCTCATGATTTACTTAAAGAGTTAGTGACTTGAATGACTACAGGTTCTTAAGATATGATCTTTAGTTGAATATCCTAAGTTTAAGATTGTATCTTAGAGATTACTTAAGAACAATGCATTGCGTGTGACTTATTCTCTCAAAGATGGAACCTTTTCTTACATGCATTAAGTTATAAGGCTGTTTTGAGATGACTTAAGGTACAACTAAGTTAGTCTAAGCAATATTGATTCTTGATTGGAATTTGAAAGGTCTAAGAAAAGTATACATAGGAGCTTTATGAGGTTGTTTGTAAGATTAGACTAAGATGACTCTTGAATGTGAATGCATACTTGAATATGTGTTGTTAAACATGGTTAAGGCACCACATAAGTCTCGGCCTAAAGGATTGAATAGAGGGTGAACATGGACATTTGACTTGAATAGATGACAAAATAGCAAACTACTGGAATTGGGCAGAATGGAGTGACGTTTTAAATGGCTTAAGAGCTGACCTTACAGACCTTCAATGAAGCTGAGTTTTGGTACAAAGTTATCCTCATGAGTGTAGCACAAGTGAGAGTTGGAATTTCGTTAAAATCAGTTACGGATTATTTTTAAGAAATTACGCGGTAAAACTGCTCCAGTTGAAATTCTGGCGCTGGGCAGAATTGAACACTGACTTCAACGGATTAAAAGAAGACCTTGTAGATCTTTAATAAATCTGATTTTTGTCACAAAGCTATCCCCCTGCTAGTAAAATGAGCTATGGTTAATGTTTAATAAAATATTTGGTAATACTGGTCAGACTTGAGAAACGAGAACTGAGCAGAATTGTAACCTTTTTTGACTGGCTTGAAAAGGGGCCTTGTAGATGACCAATAAAGCTGGTTTTTGGCATGGTAATAATCCTATGAGTTTAGTGAACATGACAGCTGGAATTTGGGTAAAACAAGTTCTGGATTATTTTGAATAAATTAATTAGTAAAACTGCTCAACAGAAATCACTGGAACAAAGGTTGGAAATAAGTAACTAGTTAGTGGACTCTGAAGTAGGACTTAGAAATAAGCAAATGGGCTAAATTTCGGTAGGATATTAGTTCCACATGTTTATGACTCGTGTGAGTTGGAATTTCCGAAAAACAAATTACGGATTTGCCACAATTAAATGTTTAGTAAAATGGGTCAGTTCAGTTTCGGCACCTAACCCATTTCGGAAAATTAATTAAATGAGCCCTTTATGGTTATCGAATTAATCTGAAAATTTTATGACAATTACCTAGGACATATAGGAGTAAAGTCACGCGAGATGGTCAGATTAGCCCTAACGTTTTGGTGAGTAATCACAGACACGAAGTTGATGTACTAAAGCTGGAATTTAGGCTGGACAAGGGATTAAATTAAAATGGGCTAATATATACGGTTTGGTCTTCAGTATGCTATGCCTTAGGGAGTTGTTATGTGTTTCGAGAAACAGTCCAAATAACTAAGGTTCTAAGCTTTAAAAGGTTAGCATTACGTAGGAATTAGATTTGTTCTTAGTTCCAAAACCATGCATGATAATATGATATCTCACGCCATGACTTGCATTGCATATCACTGCATGTATCATGCATGATCATGAAACTGATTTTGTGGGTTTTACTTATGCAAGCAAGTTTTATAAGTGACTACGTTTTCTTTATGCATGAAAATTTTTATGGTCCCATGTTTTTAAAAAGCTTCATGATTCCTTGCCTGCCAAGCATGCGACTAACCCGACTCCAGACCCGGGGTTAATTGGTCTGTTGACATGATATGTTCTGGACCCGTTCAGACCTGGGGTTAATTGGTCTGTTACATGTTCTGGACCCGTTCAGATCCGGGGTTAATTGATCTCATATCTGTTCTGGACCCGTTCAAATCCGGAGTTAATTGATCTGATATCTGTTCTGGACCCGTCCCAGACCCGGGGTTAATTGGTCTGTTGATATGTTCTGGACCCGCTCAGATCCGGGGTTAATTGATCTGACACTCTATTTTTACGACATGTTATTTTATGGGACCAAAATGATGTTTTGGCATGACATGACATCATGCATTGCATCTTGCATAACTCACGAGCATGAAGACATGTTGCATGTTACAGTTAATGGTTAATAAGTTATTATTGATATAGCATTACCTAAAATCATGCTTAAGCCGAACGTCAAGCAAGCTCAGGATTTAAGATCAGGTATGAATTATGATTATTTGAGGTTTTCGGGGTATTACATTCATGTTATAATTCTTTATGTATTTCATAGTAGTTTATTGTATTCTTGCTGGGTGATTTTTATCACTCACACTTTTATTTTTCCCAGAGCCAGATAATGCCAAGATAGAATGGATCGAGGATGAGCCGAGGGTACCTTATCCATAGGCGAGGAATATGAAGGGAGCTAAGCTTAAGGACATTTGTGCTGCCAGGACGTTTTGTATTATGACTATGTTTGAACTCTCTGGATTTCGGTTATGATATTTTGTGGGACTACTACTTTTGGGAACTTAGTAATTTAGTAATGCATGTTTAATTTGAAAAGTTTTAATTCTGCCTAGATTTTACTACCATGTTAAATGTTAGCATGGGAGTCCATGACTTATGTTATGGGTTTTCGCATGTTATGCATGACGCTTCGTACTCTCCTTAGTGAAGTACGGCGGGTGCACCGTATCCGGATGAAGCCCGGGTGCGGGGCGCTACATGATCGTTTTGCTACTTTCCTTTTAGAAAATGATTTTAAACAAGGTACTATAGATAGTACACTATTGTTGAAACAAGATAAATCGGATTTACTTATTATTCAAATCTACGTTGATGACATTATTTTCGGTTCTACCTCACATAGACTTGTTGAAGATTTTGAAAATTGCATGAAATCCGAATTTGAAATGTCTATGGTTGGTGAACTTAACTATTTTCTTGGCTTGCAGATTAAGCAAACGAGTAAAGGCATTCACATAAGTCAAGCTAAATATGTAAATGACATGATTAAAAAGTTCAACTTTGAAAATTTGAAACCATCCCCCACCCCTATTAGTGTCACTACTAAATTGGACAAAGATGAACATGGTAAAGATATGCCTTATATAGATCTATGATTGGTTCTTTGCTATATCTTACTGCTAGTAGACCTGATATCATATTCAGTGTATGCATGTGTGCACGTTTCAAAGTCAGCCTAAGGTGTCTCACTGTAATGCGGTAAAAAGAATATTCTGCTATATTAAGCACACGCCCACCTTAGGAATTTGGTACGATAAGGATTCCGAATTTAATTTACATGCTTATACTAATGCAGATTATGGTGGCTGTAAAATAGATAGAAAGAGCACGAGTGGCACTTGCCAATTTATAGGAAACTCACTCATTTCATGGTTTTCCAAAAAGCAAGCCAGTGTTGCTCTGTCCACAACTGAGGCTGAGTCATGGCACTTAGCCTTTGCTGCACACAGTTGTTGTGGATAAAACAACAACTCTCGGACTTTGGAATTACCGTAAACAAAATTCCTATATATTGTGATAGTATGAGTGCAATTAACATGTCCAAAAACCCCGTATTACACTCTAAGGCCAAGCATATAGAAGTACGCTACCACTTTCTTCGTGATCACGTAAATAATGGTAATATTGTCATAGATCACGTACGCACCGAGGCACAAGTAGCGGATATTTTCACTAAAGCCTTAAATCAAGCCACGTACGAATCTCTTCGTTCTAAATTAGGCATGATTTCGGCTGATATGATTTGATTTGATTCTCTTTCCTAATTTACATGCATCTTTTGATTTACTTTCCAAAATAAAGGGGGAGAGAAAGCATGATTTAAGGGGGAGAGAGATACTGATTAGATGCTGATTGCATAAATCGAGGAGGAGCGGTTTTGAAATTTAAAATTCAAATTTTGAATTTATGCATGATTAAAGGGGGAGTGATAGGATTTAAATCATGAGTATAGGTTTTTTGAAAATCATCAAAAGGGGGAGATTGTAGAGAAAAAGGGGTTTGAGTGATTTTCAAATACATGATTTAAATGTATTTAAAAACGTGTATAACATGAATGAGCATGATATATTGCATATTACTTGTCTTATATAGTTCATATATAATGTTGACGTACTAACGAGCCATGAAGCTTTAAAGCTTATATCAAATGGCAAACATTTGTTTTGTTTATATTACTCAGGTGCCACCATTAATGAACTAAACTAGTTCATTAAGTGAAGTACTTAGTTAATTAAAATAAGTAGTTCACTAAAGGAAGCAACATTTGGACAAGGCACAAAGGCAACAAGACTAAGAAAGGAAAGTCTTCTCCTCCTCATTTACCACTCAATACACATGCATATATATATATATATACAAAAATATATATTTTCAGATTTTTTTAAAACGCACATACACATGTATTCCAACGTACTACCGACACGTTATATATTTTACGTACGTACGTTAACGTCGCACCACCATACTTAACTCATATTTATGAGTATATTCAGGTCTTATATCATATGATATAAGTCATGGTGATGACAAATTAAATACGACATGTTAAAAGGTTCTAAACCAAAAATTGACGTATCGGGCGAATACCAAAACTTCGCCAACGTGTCACGTACTTGCCATAAATAGATGGCCAGCCCCTACACCTCAAAAATCATTATAATTTTCGTGCCTATGATGTTATTTCCAGCCATAAAATCATTCCATGTTGGCACACACAAATCATCCCACATTAAGGCCAAATTGTGGAGATTCTAATTTCAATTTTGTCACATGTAAATGGCGCCACTTTAATCAGCCTTATAAGCTGAATATTAAAGTTTACATTATGTATATTATGTGTAACTTAATACATATAACATGTGCAAAAAGTTGGAATTTAATTAGAGAAAAATCGGGTAATCGATAAACATCGAAAATTCGATTTTCTACGTACACAACACATGGAAAATTTTTGGCACATCATATGACACGCATCTAGACACTTTTTACATATGTCATACATCTTTAAGTGTTCTAGAAAATTAAATTAAGGTCTGATTGGAATATACCATGTGTGTATTATTAAATGTGCACTATTTGCAAAAATAAAATTCAGCACATACATATACATGTTATACACGTCTATACAGCTGAGATGGAGCATATGTGGAGCCTTGTTGGCATATTGATTGGTCAAGAATCAATCATACAATGTTGGTGATTTAAAGAAAGAAGCTACAAAAGGTAATGTTTCAAATTTTATCTCATTTGAAAGAAATGCTGAAATTTTCAGCATGTGGAAGATAGGCTGGCCGATTTTTATCATTCATGAGGGGATATTTTGTGTCTTGAAATATGTGATCAATTGGAAGAAGAATTGGAAGTAATTTGAATAAGATATGAATTCATAAAGTGTGATATCTTGAATATCACACATGCTGAAAAATTTCAGCATGTGTGTGTATGCATCTTGGCCGAAATGTTGGCTACATTAGTGTCCAATTTCATTTCCAAAATTGATAAGAAGATTGTCTACTGATTGGTGATTTATTTTAAAAGAAAAATCAATGAAAATTTGGAAATAATTTGAATTATATCACCATGCAATTTCAGCATGTCAAGTATTCTTTGTGGCCGATTTTTTGCTTAATTTGGCGGAGAAATTATCTTGCTTGATTTGGGTGATAATCTTATGAGTTATGGCAACTATTTTATGTTGATTTTGGCACATGTTTTTAGTGGAATTCTCAGATTTTCCAAGTCATCAAATGATGAAAACATTCAACCAATCAATCAGTGCCAAGTAAGCAAAAGTTAAATGATCATCCAATGAGGAGGTGCCAAGTAAGCAAGATCATGTCACAATCATGCCACACATTCTCCTAAGGACTTAGAAGACAATTTTGAAGAGGAGAAGAACTCCTAGGGGGGACGGCCATATGTTAAAAAGGAAAGGAGATGAGCAAAACAAAGACAAGAACAAGCATTACATTCTTGAAGATCAAAACGCCTATAGCCTTCTTCTTCTACACTCTCTTTCTTTCTTCTTCTTAAAAGCCTATTGTACTTATATTCATATTCTTGAATAGGCTTATCTTAGACCACCACACATTCTTTATCTTTGTAAAAGATTGATCAAGGTGTGATAATCTTCAATCTTGCAAGGTGGTGGTGTTCGTGCGTAATTGTATTCATCATACAAGGTTTGTAAAAGGTTGGAGTTGGTGTGTAACTCTATCAACCCTGTGGTAAGGTGTATTTGTGTTGTGTGACTAGTTTGAACCGAGGAAGGTATTCCTCGAAGACTGGAGTAGGTTGTTTATAACCAAACCAGTATAAAATTCTCGGTGTCATTTACTTTCAGCACTTATAATCTGTTTCAGCACTATTTACTCTTTTTGATTACGTTCTTAAAAATAGTAAACGTTTTTCAAAAATTACAAAACTTTCCATAATCATAGCCACACGTCTTAGGGTTAATTTGGAACAAGTTTCAACCCTTTTGGACAAGTATAAGTCGATCAAACATCCAAAGTTCTGAGACTAGTGCAGTCTGATTTTCAGGCTTGCAAAGGTTGAGACTTTGAGTGTATTTGAATAACTTCCCAAAAGAATTTTTCAAAACTGTTTCAACCCATTTAAATATAGCATATAAGGGGTTAGTGGTTAAAATTTCAGAGCAATTGGAGTTACGTAAAAATAGGAATAAATTTTTCAAAACAGTCTACCGTTTCTGGCAGATTGGCGCAATCTGACCACTAACGATTTTTGAAGGGTTAAAGGTTGAACTTAAATCTGAAATTTTTAGGACACACTCATAACATCTGAGGCTAAGTTCTCTCAAAATTTCAGAATTTTGGAAGACCTACAACCTAGTTTTAAAAACGTTTTAAAACTGGTCCTGAAAACAGAACCTGTTTTCAGAAGTTGAATTATTGAGTCAAAACAATTTTGAAAACCACACTTTCCGCACCAACTATTCAACCCCCAACCTAGTGGTGCCTTGAAGATCCTACACGTAACACGTAGGAAAAGCCACAATCCAGCGAACAACATTATCTACAAAAGGCAAGGCATTGTACCAAAGTCTCCATAAGTATACCTGCGCTGCCGGAGGGGTCCCCTTCCACCAAATGTGTCTTGCCACCGAAAAATGCGCTCTATGAGGGCGACAAAGATTATAGGCACTTTTCAAGCTAAATTGTCCATTGGCGTCTGGATTCCAATTTAAACCATCAGGATTTCGCTGCGTATGCGCCAAACAAAAAGCATTGATGCGATATAACCTCTTCCATTCCATTGAATCATACACCAACGCAGCCATACACGCACGATGGCCATATTTCTGACGCACATAAACAGCCCACTTTGAGAAAGATGTATTATACATCCACCATAGTTTGCACTCATAAGCCTTTTGTAATGCACTTAAACTGTGAATGGCTAAAACCCCTTCTGTTTTTGGATAACATACGGACTCCCACGACCGCCAGTGATGATGATGATTCCATAAGAAGTTAGACATTTTCCTGTTAAGCTCAGTTATCACACTTTTGGGGAGTTTTGCTACCGCCATAACATGTAACAGCAGTGAAGTAAGAACTTAATGTATTAACGCCACTCGTCCACCCATACTTAAAAGTTTTTGTGACCAACCTGTTAAGCGTGCATCAAAGTGAGCAAGCAAAGATGTACTAGTAGTGAGAGCGATTAAGGCCTTTAAATGGATAAGAGCCCAAGTACTTTATGGGCAACACCGAATGTCGCATATTTAGTTCCATGATTGCTCTACATGAAGAGACACCACCGCCCACCACACATTGACTCTTATGATAGTTAACTAACTGCCCCTAGGCACGCTGATATCGCTCAAGAAATTGCTTAAATGCTTGCAGATTGCTGAAAGAGCCATTAAGAAAAACCAATAAAAACATCCACAAATCCAAGGTGGGATACAGGTTGTACATGACCACTGGCGAAGCCCTTGAGTTGGCCCGATTGAAACAAAGCCTTGAGGCCTCTAGAAAATCCCTCCGAAGCGAGTATGAAAAGAAGAGGAGACAAGGGATCACCCTGTTTAATCCCTCTGGAAGGTCGGAAAAATCCACAAGGGTTTCCATTAATCATCACAGAACAGCAAGTAACAGCCAGATTATTCATGATGAGACGCACAAAGCGGGATTGAAAGCCGAAGCGCAGCAGGAAAACCTCCAAATATTGCCATGATATAAGATCAAATTCCTTTTCCATATCCAATTTAACAATTACCTACCCCCCTCAACACTTTCGATCCAATATGTGAACCATCTCCTTTGCCATCAGGATCTGCTCAGCGATATCTCTGCCTGGCATAAATCTGGATTGTTCTGGAGAAATCAGTCTAGGCAAGAGCTCATTCAACCGATTGGATATAACGCATGTTACCACTTTAGAGATAAAATTTATTAAACAAATTGGCTGATAATCACTAAATGTTGAGGGGTTGGAGACTTTTGGGATTAAACATATCAAGGAAGCTGCTGTAATCTTGGTCATTCGAATGCCTAAGAAGAATTCTTGTACCGCCAATAAAACATCTAAATGGATAACATCCCAGAAATGTCTGTAAAATGACCCTGGAAAACCGTCTGGCCCCAGCGCACTGGAAGGACTCAACTGCCATGCAGCTGTCGAACTTCATCAAGCAATGGCATTTGTAGCAATTGACCATTATCCGCATCTGTCAAGATTTGGGGTATATGTTGTAATAAAAAGTCGTGATCGTCCGTGGGTTCTGCAGCAAATGACCTCTCAAAGAATGTGAAATCTTCTTGTTGAATTGATTGAACTGTGTCGCAGACTGTACCATCTTGCTTATTGATAGATATAATTGCTTGCTTAAGTCTGCGAAGTTTCATTGTTTGGTGATAGAAAGCTGTTTGCATCTCGTTCTTTAAGCCATTTAACATTCGCTTTTTGTTTCCAATAAATCATGGCACGTGTTTGTAATGCTACCAATTGCGCTTTAGCCAAATGATATGTTGTTCGATTTGGCTCAGTTGGCGCAGCACTCAGCCACCTGTAACTCTGTGAAAATATTACAAAAAAATTTGTTTGTTCCATATGCGCAAATCCGCTTTAAGCCGTTTCAGCTTTGTATAAAATCCATGCATCCCACCAACTGTAGGATACGACCCCCACTGCGTTCTCACATCATCATCATCATTCGGACCCAGTATATCCTAACGACAACAAAAGCTATCGTTAGGGTCTGGGGAGGGTATGCGTTCTCACATACTGTTCAAAATCTGCATGCGTGAGCCATGCATCCAAATAACAAAAAGACGTTGAAGCTGCAGTGATGTCTGTCTGACAATGTAATAGCACTGGCAAATGATTCGATGTAGCTCTATGAAGATGCTTAACGAAAAGGGATGTGTAACTGTCTGAATACATAGGAGTACACAAGAAGCGATCCAATTTACGCCACACCTTACCCAAACCCCTACCATCCGACCATGTATATGGGGATCTTTGAAAAGGTATATGCAATAAACCACAAGACTTAACAAAATTCTTGAAATCTGCTAATGATCTTATCGATGGTGTTGCTACACCTTTATGCTCATTTAAAGAGAGGAATGTGTTAAAATCACCACCTATCAGCCAAGGCAAAACCATCTCCTCAGAAAAGGAATAAATCCTGCCATAATGGACGACGTGATGCAACAGTATGTTTCGCATAAGCGGCAGTGAGCCAGAATTCCTTTGCCGTTGAGTGACATCAAAACCGCAGGGATAAATTCTTTATCCCATGACGCACACCCAAAATATCCATGAAAGAGTCACGCCAGAAGATCCAGATATTGCCATCTTCAGACGAACATGCTTTTGAAAACCCTAATTTCAGCCGAAACCGCTCAAGCCGAGATACTTTGAGATTGGGTTCTATTAGGACTAATAAATGCAAATTATATTGACGAATTAGAGAAATAAGACGTGATAATGAGGTGTTGACACCTCTAATGTTCCAGAGAAGGATCTTCATTGAGATAAAGAGGGCGGCAAGTTAATGACAGTACGCTTCAATGCACCACATGTAACAATTGATGAAGGGAGAGCTGAAGGTAAATCACCTTTCTTTCGACGAGGCCGTCGCATCTGTAATTGTAGCAGGTTATCCACAACCATAGTCACATCTGGATGGGAAATATCAGGATGTCCATCTTCCGATGGAGGTGTGGTGGATAAAGCATGGCCTACTTCCAGAACTGCATTACACAAGTCTTGTGAATCCACATGTGTGTCATCATGCACCTCAGAGTCCGATGCATAGGACAGTGTCGGATCTATGTCATCATCTAGAGGCGGATTGAGCGCAGCAGATGTGCAGTTCAGCAAATCCAGATCCTGCGCATTGGAAATACATGCTACTCTCAATTCATCAGTAATCCTATTGGATAATGGAGATGGTATCACTTTGTCAATTTGCTCATCCGCCACTAACTGGACTTCCTCTGATCGCTCAACGACGACCTCTGTTAAAGGGCCAACTTGCACCTTCGCTTGCACTGCAACCTCTTGCTGCAGGGCATCTCCAGCTGTGGCATCACGTATAGGCGGCTCAACCAATAGATCTTCTATTTGTTCTGTGATGAGGATCAAGAGTCCGATGAGGATCAAGGGTCCCATCAAGAGGTCAAGGGTCCTATGACAAGAAGGAGGGCAAGAGAACTTTGTCATCAAGTTGGAACCTTCTTGTATAAGCATTTTCAAGATGAGCCTAAGGTTCCATGGGTCCACTTCATTGAACCCACACTTTGACAGTTTTATGAGTAGGGCGTGTGCTTTCTATATTTTTGAATTTTATCTTGTTTCTTGTGATCTTTGTTTATGTGTTTTCTTTGTAGGCAAATTAGGTACATGGAAGATCCAAATAAAATGGAGCCCAAAAAGAGCATTATAAGCGTGTGTTACAAAAGAAGGAGACAAAAGGAATGTTGTCTTGAAAGGAATGTTTGTCTCCACAAAGGCAAATTCAAATGTGTCCTAGATGGAATCCCTTGTCCAAATTGAAATCAAAATCATCTCCAAGGATCACAAAAGGGCCGGCCACTTTGAATGCAAGGATGAAGTTCTACTTGAATTTGAACTTGAAGATAAACTTGAATTTAAATTCAACCATGATTTGAATTCAAGTTTCAACCAATTGGAGACTTAAATTTTGAAGAAGATTTCAGCCTAAATTTTCAGCCTTGGACACGCCATCTTGAAGGATAAAAGAAGGATAAATGCCAATTCAAATTGAATCCAAGTTTGAATTCAAATTCAACTCAATTTTGAATTCAAACTTCAACCATCTTTTGAATTCAACTCCAGCCATATTATCATCATCAAATCAGATTGCAAGACACCTCTTGGACATGTTAAACACGGCTGGAAGGAGTGAAGGAAAGGATATGCAAGAGCCAAATTCAAAGTGAACTCAAATTCAAATTCAACCAACTTTTGAATTCAACTTCAAGACTCATCCTACTTATCAAATCAGCTCCTCCAAGACATTATTTGGACATCAAACATGGCTGGATACATGATAGATAACACCTTGCAAGCATTTTAAATTTTAGCTAGAATTTGTTTTAGTTTTGAATTCAAATTTCAATTTTCAAATAATTGTTAGCTACATTATTTGAATTAAAATCCTGGTCATTTTAAAGGCTGATAGGCCGAGCCATGTATCCTATAAATAGATCCTATGGACGATTGGATTGAACAACTTTTGATGAATAACAATTCTCGATATTTTCTTCACTTTGTGTGAGACTTTGTTTTCTTGGTTTTACATTAAAAACCTAAGTTAAGATCCTTCAAAGTTGAGTATTTTGAAGGTGTTGCCATTGCTAAAAGATGCCTTCCAGGAGGGCCATATTGGTTTGCCTGATCAGCGACCATCTTGAAGTGTTGGTCTTGTTCATTTGATCCACACGTTTTTATCACTAAGGAAGCAAGGGGAAGTCTTCTTCCTTTTTCCTAACCCTTTGTGAAGGACGTTTGGAAGGTGGAATTGTTGGAGCCCACGTCTTGCACGCATCAAATTGGTATCAGACCCAGGTTACTCTATTCCACCATCTATCATTTCCTTTTCGTTTGAGTCTAGTCATTTCATGTTCAGTTGTGTCATTCTTCTACCCTTCATTCTACACACCATTTGTCTTGCATTTCATACAAAAAAACAAAAAGACTAAAACGTCCAAGTTGTTTGAATCATTTGCAATTTGTTGAGTCTTGTTCTTCATCATTCTAGCATCTTTGTTGATTCTTGTTCTAGTGTCATGTTATCCAACTTGTGCATCAAACATCTGACATTTTATCATTCAAACTTGAACAATTAGGGTTTGAGCATTTAGAGTACATTCAGCTATCTTTTTACTACAACCATCAGCCTATAAAGCTACATCGGTTTCAAATCATCTTGTCGCTACCAAAGCTTTTAGTTGGTGATGATTGTATGCATCTTGTGATTCGCATTGTGATTGATTTCATGGTTTAAATCAAGTTAGTCCTACGTGTGTTTTGTCTTCATAAGCCCTTTTCAACATCGAGAAAACCTTAAAACCACCCCAATACCCATGGACGAACCAGCACCCACCCCAACCCAACCCTAAAAATCACCAACCTGGTTCCAAACTACCTTATTTATACCCCTAACAACAAGCCCCAACCCAATTTTACCAAACGAAATCAGCATCCAAAGTTCCCAATTCATTCAAAAAAACCCTAACCCTAGAATTTGAATTTTGGTTCAATTCTGTCCTACACTTAGCCATTATCCAAATTGACCACACAAATCATCAATTACCAACCCAAATAGACATATATACTGAACAATCAACTCCCAAAATCCCAATCCTACAAATACCTAAAAACGTTCAAAAACCCTAAATTGAAAACCCTAACCCTAATCCCCAATTCTACCCTACCCCAATTTCCCTCACCTTCTAAGGTTATTTTGTTGCAATTCAAGGTTGCAAACTACAATTTAAAGACATTGCACTATTCTGTCTGAAAACAAAAGTACTAAGTGCAAAACGCGTGAAATTTCAATTCTGCCCCTAGTCAAAAAAAGGAATCTGAACCTTGCTTACGTTGAAATAACAAGGAAGGGAAGAAAAATAAAAGAACAAGAGAAAAGAAAAAGGGCAAAACGTTTGTGCATTACGTGGAAATTTTTTTTAGTGCAATTTGAAAACCTTGGACACCGTATTTTGTTTTTGCTACATACAACCGTCCTCCCACATCATATTCTCCTTATCCTGCTCTTCTTGAACCAATCACACACTTGGTTGCTCGATTATTGCATGACTTGAACCATTTTGTGGATAGTAAGTGCATAGAATCAAAATTAACTAAAGATTGCCCACGGCAACCCTTAGTTCATCTTTGATTCAGCCTTATACATCAATTTTCGTTGCTTATTTTCTTTGAATCTTAATAGAAAGTTCAAGTTTGTTTCCATTTCGCTTGATCCTACTTTGATACTAATTGGTGCAAATTGAAAGCAAAAGGGAGAAACAAGTGGACATCGTTGTGATTTGGAGAAGCATTGGCAAAACACTTTCTTAATTGATCACTTTGAGCCTTCTTAACTTCAGGTTATCCAAGAAACAAAGTGGTAAGAGAGTGGAAAGAAGAGAAAGAGGAGTGTTCATAGTTTGTTTTTACTAATCATTTAGCGTCTGTTTCTCTTTGTGTTAGTTTGCTTCTTTCCTTTTTCTTTTTGTTTTCGTTTCAATTCCTTAGGTAAAATGGAGAGCAGCACTCATTCTGCTTCTAGCAAATCAAAGGAAGCCGAGACAGTGGACAACACACAACAACAAATGCTGGAGATGTTAAAAAAGCTCATGCATGACAATGAGGTAATCAAACATCGATTGGAGGATGTTGAATGGAGCTACAAGACAAGTGATGGCCAGGACACAAGCAGGGCCGTTCCCATGCCACAACAAAGGCGTCACCCCCCAGAAGAATTTGAGGATGGCAACCTTAGACCACCACACATCGAGCCAAGAAGGTTTGTTCCTCCAACACAACCAAGGAGGTACGCTCCAAGAAGGTTCAATGATGATTACATTCCATTTGAGCATGATGATTATGACTTTGATGACCACCCTTCTCGTGGTTACCAAAGACGCCAAAATCCCCTTTTCCCATAAGATGATGATTTTCTCAAAAAAAAATAAATATTCCCACGTTTTATGGTAAAAGTAATGCGGAAGAATATTTGGAATGGGAAACGAAAGTGGATCTAATCTTTTCTTGTACCAATTACAGTGAATTACAAAAAGTGAGGTACGCTTCTATTGAGTTTTCTGGTTATGCATTAAATTGGTGGACAAATTTGTGTCGAAATAGAACTAAGACAAGACAACGGCCAATTGCCACTTGAGAAGAAATGAAGTTTGAAATGAGACAACGTTTTATTCCAAACAATTATGAGAGTTCTATTTTCACGAGTTTGCAAAACTTACGACAAGGTTCGAAAAGTGTAGACGAGTATTACAAAGAGTTAGAAATTTTTTGGGAAAGGTCTAACTTGTAGGAGCCCGAAGAAGCCACCAAGGCTCGTTTCTTACATGGTTTAAACAGGGAGATTGCGCAAAGGGTTGACCTTCAACCTTATCTCGACCACACAACAATGGTCCATATAGCTGAAAAGATTGAACACCAAATCAAGGTACGTAGTTCCTCCAATTTCAATTCCACTTTATCGTACTAATCAGTCTTCATCAAGATTTTCCAACAAGCCTTCAGGTACGGGAAGTTCACGGCCTACAAGAGGCCAAACACGTGACCAAGGTGCGTCACAAAGGCCGGATAATCATGTGCAGTCCATATAAAGGCGCGATGACAGCGGCCAACAAAAGGCTCCTACCAGAAATTCTTTTGATCTCTCAAACAGGTTTAAGGACATTAAATGATATAAATGTCAAGGACGTGGTCACATAGGAAAAGAGTGTCCTAATGCAAAACGAATCATGTTAATTGAGGAGACAAACAAATATGTGTCTGAGTCCGAGCATGAAAACGAGTCTGAGCATGATAATGATATTGAACCTGAAGAGGATCTAGGTGCATTAGATGATTTTGACACTAAGGAGTTTCTTGTTGTGCGTAGAGCTTTAAATGCATATCCGAAATTAGATGATCATGAACAACATAGAGAAAACATTTTCCATATTCATTGCATGATAAATAGTAAAGTGTGCACCATGATCATTGATTCCGGTTCTTGTGCGAATGTGGGTAGCATCGAATTGGTAAGAAAACTGACTTTGCCTATGACTAATCATCCACATCCTTACAAACTTGCGTGGTTAAATGATTTCGGTGAAGTTAGCGTAAGTAAACAAGTTTTGATTTCTCTTAGCATTGGTAGTTACAAAGATGATGTTTTATGTGATGTTGCACCAATGCATGCTAGTCATATCTTACTTGGTAGGCCATGGCAATTTGATCAACATGTGACATATGATGGATATTTGAATCTTTATTCTTTCAAGTTGAATGGCAAACTTTACAAACTGCATGCACTTCCACCCCACAAAGTCCACGAGGATCACCAACGTATGTCTAAGTCTAGGGCCGATCCTAAGGAAAAAGAAGTTGAGAGAAAATTCGTGGAATGCATGAAAAGTGAGAACAAAAAACAAGAGAGCAAGGGAAAAGAGGTAGTGCCTATAGGAGTCACCGAGTCCAAAAAAAGTATGGGTATTTTGCAAAGAAAAGAGAGGTCACACGAGCCCTTTATAGCAACCAAACCGTCCTCATTCTCATTCCAAAGGCGTGTCACCTTTCCCTAGAAGAACTCCCACCAAACTTACCTACCTCAGTTGCATCCCTTATCCAAGAATACGAAGTTCTATTTCCCTCTGAGCCACCATCCGGGTTACCACCCATTAGAGGAATAGAACACCAAATCGATTTTGTCCCAGGAGCCGTGTTACCAAATCGCCAGCCTATCGAGCCAATCCCAAAGAAACCGAGGAAATCCAAAGGCAAGTAGAGGAGCTCCTAGCGAGTGGACAAGTCCGAGATAGCCTAAGCCCATCAGCCGTCCCTATCATTTTAGTACCCAAAAAGGACGGAACTTGGAGAATGTGTATTGATTGCCATGCCATAAACAAAATAACTATCAAGTATAGGTACCCCATACCTAGGGTGGATGATATGTTGGATATGTTGCACGGATCTAAATTCTTCACCAAAATCGACCTTAAACAGGGGTACTAATAGGTACACATTAGAGAAGGGGACGAATGGAAGACTGCATTCAAAACCAAATTTGGGCTCTATGAGTGGTTAGTGATGCCCTCCGGGCTCACTATCGCCCCTAGCACCTTTATGAGTCTAATGAATGAAGTCTTACGAGCGTTCATAGGATGATATGTTGTTGTTTACTTTGACGATATCCTAATCTATTCCCAAACTATAGAAGATCATCTTGACCACATTCGGGCCGTTTTTGACAAACTTAAGCAAGAACAACTTTACGCCAACTTTAAGAAGTGCTCTTTTTGTTTGGAACGAGTAGTCTTCCTAGGATTTGTCATTTCGGCTGAGGGAGTAGAGATGGATGAGGAAAAGGTTAGGTCAATTATGGAGTGTCCTATACCTAAGAATGTAGGGGAAGTTCATAGTTTCCATAGTCTTGCAAGTTTTTATAGACGCTTTATCAAAGATTTTTCTTCCATAGCTGCACCCCTAAATGAAATTATGAAAAAAGATGTGCCTTTTAGGTGGGAAGAGCCACAACAACTGGCATTTGATGAGCTTAAACGTAGGCTAACCACTGCACCCATACTTAGGCTACCAAATTTTGACGAGACTTTTGAGATCGAGTGTGATGCAAGTGGAGTGGGTATAGGCGCAATTTTGACCCAAGTTAAGAAACCCATAGCCTATTTTAGTGAAAAATTGAAAGGAGCTGCATTGAATTACTCTACCTATGATAAGGAACTTTATACCCTCGTGAGATCCCTACTAACTTGGCAACACTATCTTCAACCTAAAGAGTTTGTGATCCACACTGAACACGAAAGCCTTAAGTATCTTAAAGGGCAGGGAAAGTTGAACAAGAGACATGCTAAATGGGTAGAGTTCATAGAACAATTCCTTTACGTGATTAAGTATAAACAAGGAAAGGACAATATAGTTGCCAATGCCCTCTCTAAAAGATACACATTAGTGACTACATTATCCTCACGCTTCTTAGGGTTCGAATCACTTAAGGAATTGTGCCCCAAAGACCATGACTTTGGCACCGTTTTCGGGGCTTGTAAAGAGGCACCATTTGGGAAATTCTACATACATGAGGGTTATCTTTTCAAAGAACATAAGTTGTGTGTTCTCCAATCATCCCTACGAGAAGCATTGACTAGAGAAGCCCATGGGGAGGTTTAATGGGTCATTTCGGAGTGTTCAAAACCCTTGAGACTCTTAAGGAACACTTCTATTAGCGCCACATGCGCGTAGACGTCGAAAGATTGTGTGGTAGTTGCATCACTTGCAAACAAGCCAAATCCAAGACCCAACCACATGGCCTTTACACGCCTTTACCCGTCCCTGATTCCCCTTGGATTGACAGTTCCATGGACTTTTTTTAGGACTTCCTAGGTCTCGAGGAGGGCGCGATAGCATTTATGTTGTGGTTGATCGATTTTCAAAAATGGCACATTTCATTGCATGTAGGAAAGTTGATAACGCCACACATGTTGCTGAATTGTTCTTCAAAGAAATTGTGAGATTGCATGGCATGCCATGTACAATTGTAAGTGATAGAGATACGAAATTTTTGAGTCATTTTTAGCGCATTTTGTGGGCTAAACTTGGTACACAATTGTTGTTTTCAACCACTGCACACCCACAAACTGATGGACAAACAAGTCGTTAATCGTGCTCTTTCTCAACTTTTGTGTGCCATTTTGCAAAAACATATTAAACATTGGGAAGCTTGTTTACCATATATAGAATTTGCATACAATAGGAGTGTCCATCACGGTACCTTGCATAGTCCATTTGAAATCGTGTATGGTTTTAACCCCTTGTCTCCCCATGATTTGATCCTTATTCCTGTGCATGAACGTTCAAGTCTTGATGGTAAACAAAAAGCGGAAAAGATAAAGAAACTGCATGAACAAGTTAAAACCCAACTTGAAAAGAAAAACAAAGCTTATGAAAGACGAGCTAACAAACATCGCAAACGAGTTGTGTTTAAACTTGGTGATTTAGTGTGGTTACATTTGCGCAAAGAACGATTTCCCAATGAGCGAAAGTCAAAACTGTTACCCAGAGGAGATGGACCATTCAAAGTTTTAAAATGCATAGGTGACAATGTATACATCCTTGATCTTCCTGAAAGGTATGGTTCCATTTCGCCTACTTTTAATGTTGCAGACCTCATCCCTTTCACTGATGACCTTTTTGATTCGAGGACAAATCCTTTTGAGGAGGGGGGATTGATGAGGATCAAGGGTCAAATGAGGATCAAGGGTCCTATGACAAGAAGGAGGGCAAGAGAACTTTGTCATCAAGTTGGAACCTTCTTGTATAAGCATTTTCAAGATGAGCCTAAGGTTCCATGGGTCCACTTCATTGAACCCACACTTTGACCGTTTTATGAGTAGGGCGTGTACTTTCTTTATTTTTGAATTTTATCTTGTTTCTTGTGATCTTTGTTTTGTGTTTTCTTTGTAGGAAAATTAGGTACATAGAAGATCCAAATAAAATGGAGGCCCAAAAAGAGCATTATAAGCGTGTGTTACAAAAGAAGGAGACAAAAGGAATGTTGTCTTGAAAGGAATGTTTGTCCCCACAAAGACAAATTCAAATGTGTCCTAGATGGAATTCCTTGTCCAAATTAAAATCAAAATCATCTCCAAGGATCACAAAAGGGCCGGCCACTTTGAATGCAAGGATGAAGTTCTACTTGAATTTGAACTTGAAGATAAACTTGCATTTAAATTCAACCATGATTTGAATTCAAGTTTCAACCAATTAGAGACTTAAATTTCAAGAAGATTTCAGCCTAATTTTTCAGCCTTGGACACGCCATCTTGAAGGATAAAAGAAGGATAAATGCCAATTCAAATTGAATCCAAGTTTGAATTCAAATTCAACTCAATTTTGAATTCAAACTTCAACCATCTTTTGAATTCAACTCCAGCCATATTATCATCATCAAATCAGATTGCAAGACACCTCTTGGACATGTTAAACACGGCTGGAAGGAGTGAAGGAAAGGATATGCAAGAGCCAAATTCAAAGTGAACTCAAATTCAAACTCAACTTGAATTCAAATTCAACCAACTTTTGAATTCAACTTCAAGCCTCATCCTACTTATCAAATCAGCTCCTCCAAGACATTATTTGGACATCAAACATGGCTGGATACATGAGAGATAACACCTTGCAGACATTTCAAATTTTAGCTAGAATTTGTTTTAGTTTTGAATTCAAACAATTTTCAATTTTCAAACAATTGTTAGCTAGATTATTTGAATCAAAATTCTGGTCATTTTAAAGGCTGATAGGCCGAGTCATGTAGCTTATAAATAGAGCCTATGGCCGATTGGATTGAACAACTTTTGATGAATAACAATTCTCGATATTTTCTTCACTTTGTGTGAGACTTTGTTTTCTTGGTTTTGCATTAAAAAACTAAGTTAAGATCCTTCAAAGTTGAGAATTTTGAAGGTGTTGACATTGCTAAAAGGTGCCGTCCAGGAGGGCCATATTGGTTTGCCTGATCAATGACCATCTTGAAGCGTTGGTCTTGCTCATTTGATCCACACGTTTTTATCAATAAGGAAGCAAGGGGAAGTCTTCTTCCTTGTGCCTAACCCTTTGTGAAGGACGTTTGGAAGGTAGAATTGTTGGAGACCACGTCTTGCATTCATCATTCTGCTTCTGCCTGTTCGTCATCGTCAACAATCACCGTAGCAGGTTTCTTTTTAGGTGTCCATCTCTGGGACGGACGGAGCTCAGGAAGTTTAACTGTCTCAGTTGGATGCCCAACAACTCTATCAACAGTTGCTGCCGCGTTAGCAGCCCTACAAGAAGTTAGAGAATGTCCAAGCAATCTATATGACGTGCAATACTCCAGTAAATTCTCATATTCCACTGCTTGGAAAAAGTGATAATCGTCACTTTGAATAAATACCCGCTTTGGCAACTACTTCGAAATATCAATCTCAATGCATATTCTTGCTACTGAAGGTCGTAATAGCTGTGTTACGGCCGCATTCGCTCGAAGTGGATTTCCCACCATTTTAGCTATTTCAAATAATGCTTCCTGCTTATGCAAATATATTGGCAAACCTGGCAAAGAGACCCATATCGGCACAATGGGCACATCAATTTTAGGATCAAAATCATAAGTCCATTTCGTCACCTTCATATGATACCCCAAGACAGTCCATATGCGACGAGAAAAACATCTGTAATAATCAGATTCGGCGTCAAATTTCATAAGGATATGAGAAGCGTCCAGCAACGTGATCTTTACGGAAGATGTGAACCCTATGCGATCAAAACACTTGCGAATAGCATCAAGGTTGGGACATCCATACCAAAAAGTGCCTATCAAACAGTATTTGAAAGGATCTATCAAAACGGAAACCTCCTCCCGAGTAAATTTGATCACTGGAACACCCTTATATTTAGTTATCTCTCGAGGAGGCAATGATGGACTAGTGGAGTGCAGCACCGATGCAAAGGATCGGTGATCCATCCGATCGAATCAAAATTCGGATCGATCAGAAGAGGATTAGAGCAAAAAAATGCACGCAAGAATGCTGGAAATCTTCGATGGCAGAATTCAATTACGGCAGCGGCCGCCATTGGTTTGCGATCACCAGAGAGACATCAGCTTCAAAATATATATATATATATATATATATATATATATATATATATATATATGCCATATATATATATATATATCCTTATTTCTAAAAAAGGCACAATACACATATATTCCGACGTACCACCGACACGTCACATTATAACCGTATGTCAATGTCACACCACTATATACAACTCATCTTTATGAGTATATTCAGGTCTTATGTCATATGATATAACTCATGGTGATATCAAAATTATAACGACATGTTACATGGTCATAAACCGAAAAATTGTCTTATCGGGTGACTACCGAAACTTCACCGACATGTCATGTACTTGCCACATAAAGATGGCCAGCCTATATACATCAAAAATACTTCAAACTTTTGTGGCTCACATGTTACAATCAGCCACAAAGTCATACCATGTTGGCACACTCAAATCACCCACAATTTAGCCTAGATTTGTGGAGAATTCAAACTCAATTTTATTTTTACACATGGGACATTTTTTATCAGCCACTATAGATGAATATACACTTCAGTTTATGTATATTATGTGTGACATAGTATATATTACATGTGTAAGAAGTTTGAAATTAATCGGAGAAAAATCGCGTAATCGACGAAAGTCGAAAATTCGGCTTTCTACGAACGTACACACATGGAACGTTTTTGGCATTGATGTAACATGTATATAGACATATGACCGCCTCAGTTCTGGATAGAATAGATCTGAACACTCTCTTGTTTTTATTGACGATGATGTTTTGAAAGAAAGAAAGTATTTATCCTCATATTTATCACGATGCATCCCATGTGCATACTCATGCATGTTGCATATAATGGTTTGTCGAATACTTGGTACACTGTTACTTAGGCTAAGATGTTATGACTTGATATCTCCTAAGTTATGATTTTAAATAAGTTATGAGCTTGTTACTTACGGATATTGGATGGAAGGTCAGGTATGTTACTAGACCAAATTTTTGGGGTTTGGTTCTTGTATGTACTTTCCATTTAATTCATGATTATTTATGGTTTACTTGCAGGTGACATTGTCACTCACCCCTTATTTTTCCTCCCAAAACCCGTAGGAAATAAGGTTGAATGGATCGAGGACGAGCCTAGGGTTCCTTACCCGTAGAAGAACGAAAGGAGGATGACTTAAGGGTTTTTGTCGTGATGGTCATGATGGATGAACTTTTTATGATCTTATGTTGGAAACTTTGACTTTTGGATTTCCGATTTTGTGAACATGTTTGTAAGACTATGATGGATGTTTAGACGCTTTTACTTTAAAAGTTTTTATTCTGTCTCGGTTTCGCTTACTTGTTAAAGTGTAAGCATGAAGGTCCACACATTTTGTGACGGACCAAGACATGTTATGGATTGATGCCTGGTACTCTTTATAGTGAAGTACGGCGGGCGCACCGTATCCGGCTAGGCCGGGGTGCGGGGCGCTATAGGTGGTATCAGAGCTGAGGCTCTAGATCCGGGCAGAATATAGAATTAAGCTATGATTTAGAAATCTAAGTTTGATCTTAGATGTAAGTCATGATCTCAGAAGAGAGTTGACCTTAGACTAAGATGACTTAGACTGGAAATCAGAGTCATGACTTAATCACGAAAATCTTAGTCTATGAAATTTCATGTCTTCTTGAGTTATCCATTTAAACTTCTATTGGATTATGAATTAAAATTTTGTCGCTTATCTCGGTATGTCAACTTCAATATAAATTTCCGACACTACGTGGTGCAGATGACATCGCAGTCCGGTAAACTGATATCATCCCTGTCACCCCCGGGAAGCAGTAGATTTTATTATCGACAGCTAGTTAAAGCACAAGTTCCGAGATTTGGCGGGGAGTCTAGCCCGGAGGAAGCATAGAAATGGTTGAACGAAGTCGAGACTAACCTTTTGTGGGTACGGGTGCCTGATGAGATAAGGGCACGAATTGTCTAGCCATTTCTGATTGGTAATGCCAGCCAGCGGTGGATAACAAGTATCTAGCCACTACCTCGACCGATAGCCTGGGCGAGATTTCTAGAAGAATTTTGTGGGACTTTCCTCTCCCTAGACTTGGTCATAAAGAGGATTGAAGAATTTGATGCGTTAAAACAAGAACCGGACACCACAGTCTCTGAGTATGCCCATCAATTTATTACATTAGGTCGGTATGCTCCCCTAATTATGGAAGACGAAAAGTATAAAGTGACCAGATTTATGCCCGGTTTAAGCTTTCAGATTAAGATTCAGTTAGTCAAGGCATGTTCAAGGACTTTTGATATACTATTGGAGGACTGTTATAGAGCGGAGCGCGCTAACAAGATAATAGAAGAACGAAATAAGAGACTTAGTGAGCGTATTAAGAAAAGAGGTAGAAGGTGGAAGCCATATTCATATAGAACTAACAACAAGACAACCAGGAACACCAGTCTGGATCGAAGAATGGTTTATCCAAGGATCTCTGAAACATCCAAATTGCAAACAGGTACATCTGACTATCCAACTTAAAATACAAAGTACCTATGTTTTACCTTGCTTATTTCCCAAGTATGAATAGTCATAGAGCGATGTGATAAGGAACTTTGAGGAAAGATTTCTACATAATCAGTGGTAAGTGGACAAGGAAAACAACTAGAGTAGCACAACTAAAACATGAAAACTAGAATATGTTACGAAGTTTTGGACCCTCAACAATCAGGTAAGTACCTGGGTAAATAGAGCTCAGCAAGACTACAATAAAGAATAGGTACCCGCTACTTAAGAATCGATGATACATTTGACCCACTACAGGTAACAACTAACGAGTTGTATATGAACTGGGAGACATGTAATTGTTAGTCATTCTGCATGTAGA
The DNA here is from genome assembly GCA_036186865.1 of Eustoma russellianum. Lineage (NCBI taxonomy): Eukaryota > Viridiplantae > Streptophyta > Magnoliopsida > Gentianales > Gentianaceae > Eustoma > Eustoma russellianum. The sequence continues at coordinate 14,136,207 of AP025071.1, forward strand.
GTGAATTCATAGAAATGATGTAAGATAATGAAATATGTGGGAAGGAAGCGTCACAAGGCCGTTGGAGAGGTCGGGTATGATATTTATGATACGATTGGGCGTAGGTCCAGAATTATAAGTGGGGATTATCCAACACACTCTAGCAGTGATGTTACGACCTAGCGGGATCTTGTGTAGGCATAAGATTTTAAATGATTCATTATATAATGATACCTTTATTCAATTCTTGCCTTGAAAGAGAAATCACAGATTTTATGGGAAAGAGGAATATCTGAGATGTCATGAAGAGGCATAAAGAAACATGACAGATTATACCATACTAATTCCAGTTTCGAAGACGAAACTTATATTAAGGGGGGAGGATGTTAAATAGTACTGTATCCGGGGTTAGTATGAAGTAATGCAGTAGAACGATATTTCTGAAGGAGAATACTTTAAGCTTTACCAACGTTTATTCAATATTAAAGGAAAATAGTATACTACCACAAGTGTGAACTATGAAGCATGTGAGTTGATAGCTTTCCCTCCCAAAAAATTTCTCATAACTCTCGGCCTAGAGTATTGGGGACATAAAAGTGGAGTTTCTTGTATTACAAGCAATAAACCCTTTGTAGTGTTGGTGAAAGAAAGCATCGGAAGTTATCCTAGCATTTAGTATCCTACTAAATGAGATTTAGAGAGTAAAAAAGGGGAAAAGTATCTCTTTTCCCCCATTAAAAGCTGCCGGGTAAAGGTAATGAATAGGAGACCACCTTTTGCTAAAAAAGGCTAACTACACACCTAATTGCTTACTAAAGCAATTATACAAAATAGTTATGCATGATGTAGTCACAATGTGATGTTATTATAAGGATATGTAACTCCTCAAAATTTCCCTTAAAACCGTGAAACACATGGAAGGAAGAATTAGGGATCAAGATTTTACTATGAATATTTCCTCCAACTACCTAGTAGCTTTCTCATTAAACATTCTAAAAAGTGACTCAAGCATAATGGAGGTACTAAATACATCCTAACCTCCGGGTTCAAACCCATGGGTAGTCCATGGTAACTCTTTTAACCACAATAGTATCTAACTTAAGAAATAAGAAGGGACAAAGCAATTTAGTGAGTAAATGAGCTTGGGGATAGACCCCTTAACCGCCGACTTCTTCCTTGGGGTGAGCCAAGAGGACTTCACCCCTAACCATAGTCTTGGTCTAGCAGCTTCAATTTTGTGAAAAGTATGTTTATATGATATATTCAAATATATATATATACATACTCATATGCGTGGTGTTAGATATATATATGTCATATTTATAGATTTTGGCCTATGACGTAATAGTGGCCTAACGGATTTTAGTTCCATGAAAAGTGTATTTAAAGGTATGTATAGTATATGTAAATTAAGATAGGAAAGTGGGTAAGCGATGATCATTGATAAAATGCAATAGAATTGAACTCATATATGTATAAGTGCACACACTTATACTTTCGGCCATGAGGCCTTATTGAGCAAATAATAGTTTCAAGACTCTTCATGCAACCCTAAAAAGATAAATCATGGTTAGGCCTTAAATGAGTACCATAATGATGCCCATGCACATGAGGAATCTTTTCCTTCTCTCGTAATGAAGCCGCCGGCCACCCTTCTAATCAAGAGACTTCTTCCTTCTTCCTTTAGTAAGGAACCTCTTAAACCATATTTACCCTAAGGAATCACCAAATAGCAAGAGTCTTTTGTTTTCCCTCCCTTTTCCTCAAGACCCACGGCCAATTGAGCCAAGAAGATTCAAGACTCATCCAAGTTCAAACTTGGTCTAGGTGAGTACACTCTAAACTCCTTAAGAGGATTTTATGTTGTACATGGTGAAGCTCACAAGATATCCTCTTTTCTTGTGGGAACCGTGACCTTCAAGGAGTCACTAGGAGAAGAATTTTGAAGTGCTAACAAAGATTGGCTTTTGGTGGGTTAGACTCATCTCAACCTCCAAGAATCACTTTGGTATGACCATCTAAGCCTCAAGCTAAGTTGTATGTGTTATTAAATAGTGGCTAACAAGGATCCCTACCCCTACAACCGTGTATGATAGGAAAAGGGTGGAAGGAAGCATTTCTTGTTCAATAAAGTTTCAAGCAAGGTCTAAGACCCAAGAAGGCAAGTACGCTATAAATATTCTTAACTTGTGTGTGAAAGTATGTGCTTGAATGTCTAGTTATTACTAAGATCTAATCTTATATGGAAAATATTAAGCTTAAAGCATGAAAGTTTCGGATCTCTTAAGAAAGTGACTTGCATGTATGGGATTCCTTCAAAGATGATTTCTTTGTCTCCTTAGAATGTGAATGAGTGTATGTCTAAGATAAAGGTGGAAAATTTCTCCTAGTTACCATGAAAGGGGGATGGATGAACAAGGTAGAATGATGAACAATGATTTTTGAGAAAGAATATGGATTGTGGGGTAAAGGTTACGTAGAAGATGTATGTTATGTGTTCTTATGATTTGGATGTTTCATGTTCATGGTGAAAATAAAGTATGAGCCCTTACATGCGGGCTGATTTTGGGGGTATAGAGCATATTAATTAGGTATGCCAAGAATAGACTTGATTATGTACAAAATGTGCATTATCGAAGTGTGCCTTATGTAATTTCCAAAACTGTTTTGAGAGGAATTTTATATGGCTTTAAAAGTATATTAGAACTTGTATGCTATGTTCAGAAGTGTATGTGAAGGTTAGTACGCAATCCTTGAAGAATAATCTTTGTCCGTACATTTTATTAAGAAAAGAGACAAAAACGGAAATTGCTGGAACAGGGGAGAATAATGTGACGTTTTGTATGACCGGAAAAGGGATTTTAGTAGTATTCAATTAAGCTAATTTTTGGCATGACACTAGCCCTATGTGTATAGTAAATATAAGAGTTGGAATTTTGGTAAAATAAGTTATGGTTTGTCCTTAATGGAATTTTTAGTAAAACTGGTCAAGCTGGAATTACTGGAATAGACAGAATTTAAGTGACGTATTGATTGACCCGAAAATGAACCTTAGAAATATGTAAATGGGCTAATTTTTGGTAGAATGCTAGCCTTATGTGTTTACTAAGTCTGTGAGTTGGAATTTTTGAAAAAAGGACTTAAGGATTGGTCACAATAAAATTTGTAGTAAAACTGGCCACTCCAGAATCAGCATGTACCCGTTTTTTTGAAAAGTGAGTAGATGACCTCTTAAAAGTTATTATATTACTCCAGAAATTTTATGACAACTACTTAGAACATAGATGAGCATGTCCATGTAAATTAATCATCTTGAAATTATTATTTTAAGAGGTAACTACTGAAATTAAGTGGACACTACGAAACTGGAAAACTGGGCCGAATTACGACACTAGTTGGAAGACTTCGTTCTTGCGGTGTAGACATGTTTGAACAGCTTGGGCTTATGAATATTAATCCTTGGTATGTTTACAGTATTTTCCAGGTTTTGGCCCAAATTAAATAAGACTTATTGGGCTTGAAAGAAAGGTAAAAGAGGGGTGCTGTACTACTGAATTCAGCAGTACCCTATTAAGTAATTTAATAGCTTAAGGGTCTTACATGTCTTGAAACGTTAGGAAACTTTTATGGCAAGTAGAAAAGACACCCTTATGCATACGTATGTTAAGAAATCATGATAATGGGCCTAAAATATGAGGTTTTGAGGCCGTGCAAACGGAACGATAATTCTGGAAAATTTTCCAGCCTGAAGAATAAGATCGTACTTGTATGTATGTGATGCATTATGTCACGAATTGCATGGTACATGTCATACATTGCATCATCGTCACTTACATGATTCATGAAACTGATTTTATGACAAAGAATGATGAAAAAGCATTTTTTAAAGAAAAGATTCGGTTTTGAAAAGAACACATTCCATTGGTACCATTTATTTCTGGCCAGCTTAACCCACTCCAGATCCAGGGTTAATTGATCTGATGATTATGGCCGTTCAGGCCCGGAGAGAATAGACCTGGTTATGATGATTATGACCGTATAGGCCCAGAGAGAATAGACCTGATTATGACGATTATGACAGTACAGGCCCAGAGAGAATAAACCTGGTGACTATGATTGATGATGTGACCATTTTCGGATCCGGAAATAATAGATTCGAATGAAAGAATATGACCGCCCCAGATCCGGATAGAATAGTTCTGAACACTCTCTTGTTTTTATTGACGATGATGTTTTGAAAGAAAGAAAGAAAGAAAGAAAGAATTTATCCTCATATTTATCACGATGCATCCTATGTGCATACTCATGCATGTTGCATATAATGTTTTGTCGAATACTTGGTACACTATTACTTAGGCTAAGATGTTATGACTTGATATCTCCTAAGTTATGATTTTAAATAAGTTATAAGCTTGTTACTTACGGATATTGGATGGAAGATCAGGTATGTTACTAAACCAAATTTTTGGGGTTTGGTTCTTGTATGTACTTTCCATTTAATTCATAATTATTTATGGTTTACTTGCTGGTGACGTTGCCACTCACCCCTTATTTTTCCTCCTAGAACCCGTAGGAAATAGGGTCGAATGGATCGAGGACGAGCCTAGGGTTCCTTACCCGTAGAAGAATGAAAGGAGGATGACTTAAGGGTTTTTGTCGTGATGGTCATGATGGATGAACTTTTTATGATCTTATGTTGGAAACTTTGACTTTTGGATTTCCACATTTTGTGAACATGTTTGTAAGACTATGGTGGATGTTTAGACGCTTTTACTTTAAATGTTTTTATTCTGTCTCGGTTTCGTTTACTTGTTAAAGTGTAAGCATGAAGGTCCACATATTTTGTGACGGACCAAGACATGTTATGGATTGACGCCTGGTACTCTCCGTAGTGAAGTACGGCAGGCGCACCGTATCCGGCTAGGCCGGGGTGCGGGGCGCTACATCCCTCCCCAAAAAAGATGGAAGTGTAAGCCTTCCATAGTTCCCAAATGATGATCGATGGAGCAACTATACGTAAAATGCCTTTGAATGATTTACCTTTTGTAGACATCCACCATTGCATCAGATGTTGCTGTAGTGTTCTAGTCCACTTGTTCGGTCCATCTAATAAAACGATGTATGCACTCCAAATTTCCTTAACTTCAAAACACTCAAGGAATATGTGATCAACCGTTACTAGAGCTTCAAGCCAAAAAGGACATTGACTAGGATAAGCGTAGATATACCGACCTGGGTTTGCCGGAAGAGGTAATGCTTTCTAATATAGCCTCCATAGGAATACTCGAATGTTGAGGGGAATGTGCTTATGCCATATAAATTGATAAGATAAACGACAAATACCCACCTTTCGAACTTGGTCATAAGCTTCTCGTATTGAATATTGCTCAACCGAAAGATGATCCAGACAAAAAGAATGAACTCTACATATTCGTTTCCAAACTGTAGAGTCTGCCAGTCTTATTTCAAATGAATTACGATTGGCATACCTAGCATGGAAAAATTTACTCCATAAGGAGTCCTTCGCCTGATAGCGCCACCAAAGTCTACAAGAGTATACTGTCCGAAGATCATCTAATTTTCGAATTCCTAATCCTCCTTCAACCATTGACCGAAATAAATTGTCGCTTGATACCCAAGAGTGGCGTATCCTATCCTCTGTACTGCCCTAGAAGAATTTAGTCATTAAGCGCTGCAAAATGCGAATAACACTTTGTTGCAACGTGTACATACACACACACACATATATATATATATATGTATATATATGTGTGTGTGAAATATGAGATTGAACATTGGCAGAGTAATATCTCCTCATTTTGCCGTCATCTTTAAAAATGTGTTGACTTATTGAAATATGAGATTTCATATTCTTACATTATGCATGATGAGACACTAAACGATGGCAACATACCTATATGGAAGGCATCGGCATCTAGTAAATTCAGTGTTGCTAATGCATGTAAACACAAGTGTTGGTGGTCATAAGCACTCTTCAAAAGTTGTGGCGTGACATATGGTCTGTTCGTGGTCCTAGTCAGAGAAATTGTTTTTATTATGGCAACTCAATCATGGATGTATGTTACCTATAACATATCTACAGTCGCCACGAGAGTAGCTGGTGTTCTAGATCTTCGCTCAACTACATTTTGTTAGGATAAAATTGTTCCAAACCCATGCTTCCAAATGGATTTACGTTGCACCACAATCTTTTACCGGTTTTCTCAAAAAAGATCTTCTCCCATGCGTCTGTAAAAGCCACAACAAAAAGTAATCATACTTCCAAGAACCGAGTTCTGGTAATCCAACGATACATTTTTCAATCAGAGTCTGGATTTGGATCCATCACAACGCAATATGAGTATAACGTAATAAAATTACTATTTCGATGGTAAGACGATGAGATCGAGATAGTGATTTATATTAGAAAAAACTGAATTTTTGATGTATTCATTCATCGAGATGCAAATGTGTATGACATCGTAATACACCGCGATTCTGGTGTTGAGTAAATCCAAGTTTAAATTTGGTTAAAAATTTAAACTCCGATTCGCTACACACCGAAAACACAATTTGTATGTACCGTATTATGAACGATCTTATGGATACAACACCGAAATCTAATGTTTAATAAATATAAATTTAAAACCAAAAACAACAAAAGTGGTCTAAATATAGAAAAATAGAAAAAAACTATTTTTGGGGTCCATTTTAAGCAACTAAAACGGACATATTTTCCTCTTTATCCTGGCAAATTCCAGTCCTCCTTTGCTATTTGTTTGTTTTCTTGTTTCCGATTTCAAATTGTGAGAAAACGGTAAAAAAATCTTTGTATTGGTGTATTTATTCCATCGTCCCTTTATCACTACCATCTTTCAAAAGTTAGTGTCTGTAAACCCCAACTTTCGTTCCTCCCTCTTCAGACAAATCTCCTCTTTCTCCTAGCACATAAATGTTCTGATTCTCCTTTTATAGGAAAATCAGTACTCTACGGTGTGAATTTCTTTCTCAGTCCGCCTATGCATGGAAATATTTGAATTTCTTTCTCAAATATCCTTTTTTCAGAAAATTTGTTTGAACAGGAGTGGGGGTTTTGTTTTGGAGGTATAATTTTATTCCTTCTTGTGGAGTATTAGTCGTTAGGGTTCTTATGGATAGGAGAAGATGGTCGACACGCTGACGGAGGCAATCGCTCCATTTGTTTTCTTATTTTTCTCTTCAAGCGAACTCTTGCTTCTCGATTCTTCACTACTCTCCACCTTTTCTCACAATTATGGAATCTTTTATCTGGTGCAGATATCTGCTGTATATTCTCTCTCCAATATCGATCACCTCCACATTTTTGGTTGTTGGGAATGACGCCGTTTCATTTTCTCCGCTTATTTCCTCAAATATCCTTTTATAAACCCTAAAATTTGCAAACCGGGTCTTGAAATTTGGTAATTAAACCCTCCTACATGTATTCTGCTTTCCCATTTTATGTGGTTATCTCCTCTTGGAAGGATCGGTAAATGGTATATATGTAGAAAATAGCAGATAGTTACATGTCTCCGAGGAAATTTGTTTGAACAGGACCAACAGTTTTGTTTTGGGGATGTAATTTTGTTCCTTCTTGTTGAGTATTAATGGGTTCTTCTGGGTGGGCAGAGATGGTGGACACGTTGACGGAGGCAATCGCTCCATTTATTTTGCTTTCTTATTTTTCTCTTCAAACGAACTCTTGCTTCTCGATTCTTCACTACTCCTCTCCACTTTTTCTAACAATTATGGAATATTTTTTCTGGTGCAGAGATCTGCGATATATATTCTCTCCAAGGTCGATCACCTCCACGTTTTTGGTTGTTGGGAATGACGTCGTTTCATTTCTTGTGTATTCGTGATTGTCAAATAGGTGAGACAATCATGGAGGTTGCAGTGGTTTTCCGTGTTATTTCTTCAATTTAGATGCTCAGACAGTGTTCTTTTTTCTTATTTTTCTCTTCAGACGAACTCTTGCTTCTCGATTCTTCAATATTTCTCTCCACTTTTTTCTAACAATTATGGATTGTTTTTTTGGTGCAGCAGAGATCTGTTGTATATTCTCTCTCTAATGTCGATCCCCACCAAATTTTTTGATGTTGGGAATGATGCCGTTTCATTTCTTGTGTATTCGTGATTGTCAAATAAGTGAGACAATCATGGTGATTGCAGTGGTTTTTCATGTTCTTTCTTCACTTTAGATGCTCAGACACCTTGTTTTAACGACGAGAGAACACTTATTTAGGCTTTAATTTCATCATGAGTGTCAAAATTTGAGCTTTAACTGCTATATGGGCTTTTCGTGTGTGCATGGCGGTTGTATACCTTCTAAACTCTTTAGATTCCAGAATCTATGAAAGTGGCGTTCTTTTGCCGAGAAAGTTGTCATTTTCTCATATTATGAGTATAGTTACTAGGATTGGTACTTTATTAACACAACATGATTTATGCGTTACTATATTTTATTTTTGTGAGATCATATATATGAGTTATAGGTTGCCTATTTAGGGTGAATTTCATCTTTGAAACATAAATTTGTATCACTTTTCTTTGGGAAGTGCAGAGGAACAAAGCAGAAGACGAGTCATCTTCTTTTTCTCGTTCTTTTACATGCCCGGAATTTAGTCTTGGTGTTGATTGTAGTGATTGTTTCTTCTTTCTTCTTATGCTATCTGCTCATGCGGCTTCTCACAGTGAGCAATGTGATTGCATCCTGCATGTACTTTTATCTTGACAAACAATATATCTTAGTGGCTAGACTGTGGGAAACAATACCATCTTTATCGCTCTACCATCTTTCGAAAGTTCAGGGTAGTTTCTTAGAATCTCTCGTCATGTCTGTCTCTGAGAACCCCAACTCCAGTTCCTCCCTTTTCACGACAAATCTCTCTCCCTTTCTACTGACACATAAGTGTTCTGATCCTCCTGTAATAGTAAAATTTATACTCTATGGTGTGAATTCCTTTGTTAGTTTGTTTATGCATGGAGAGATTTGAATTTCTTTTTCAAATATCCTTTCATCAAAAACCTTAAAATTTTCAAATTGGGTCTGGGAAGTTAGTGTTTAAACCCTCCTGCATGTGTTCTCCTTTCCCATTTTCTGCGCTTATTGTCTCTTGGAAAAATTGGTAAATGGTACATATGTAGCAGATATTTACATGTCTCCGAGGAAATTTGTTTGAATAGGAGTTGGCGTTTTAGTATGCAGGTGTAACTTTGTTCCTTAACGTCTTTTTTTTAAAAAAATTATTGTGGTTGGAGATACGGCAAATGGGACCCGTAACTTGGTCCCAACTAGAGTTTCGTATGAGTTTTAGAGACTAGATGTCGCAATCTGATTAGGAAAAAACTTAAAGCTTCGGACCTGCATAGAACATTACCTATATAGCTCTGCTTTGTCCATTTACATGTGCTGCCAGGATTATCGTTTTTATGTTAAATTACATGTCTTCATTCTCTTTCTTCAAACGTGAAAGACGACTATCATACTAAGTGTGTGTTTTATTATATTTTCTTGTAACTTCAATATATATAGATATATATACATGTGTGTGTGTGGAACTTACATAACGTGAGTAATAGATATTCCTTTAGCGAGGCATTCTAGAATGGCTAGTCGACCTAGATATACATAACATCAACAGTAAATATAGCCTTATCAGCATGATCTTTAAAGTCTAGTAAAAGGAAGAAGTTATTAGGCATCTATTTCTGCATGTATACTTTATGTTTTTACTAGATGCTTTTGGTGATCTATTGTAATCAGGCTACTCATTATATATGATAGTCATCTTTGACATTTGAAGAAAGAGAATGAAGAAAATAAATTTAACATTTTAGTACCTTCTAAATAAACATGAAAATTCTTTTTCAAATTGAGAACTATATACTACGATACATCTATATTTGAACATTGAAGTTCTGTATCAGATTCCAGAAAATGATTACAAAAATTCTTAGGACAGGCACATCATTAACTTTATTGTGATGGGTCCAACATTGTCTCCTGTGATAAATATTCCAGTAAGCAGCTCTCCTCCCTTCGAATATGCATGCGTTTTGGATAGTGTTAAGAATGAAAGTCATCTTTCTATTGCTAGCTTTGGATGTAATAGAAGAGTTTTTGCTCAACTTTCTGTGTTCTTACCAAATTAATTTGACTGGTCATTGTTTGACAGTTACTAATTAAGGCTCCACTTTTCTTGTTTACATGGCTAGGAGCCACCACAGGACCTGGAGTTCTCACTTGGCTTTGATACGTAGGGCTTTCGGTGATCGGTAAAGTGTGCTGATGTGATTTTCTTTTGTTCTCATCTCCACCTCTTTTTTCTTCACTCCTTTGTCCTTACCCTCTTTAATTTTCTTGTTAAAATCTCAGAAACTTAATGTCGGTTGCCATATGGCATTTGATTCCCTGATTAATTATGTGACCCCTTTTTTTGAAATCTTATGGCCGTAGTTACCTGAAATAGGATCTTTGACTCGGTCCTATCCTGAGTTTAGTATGTGTTTTTAGGGAGCATGACACAGTCTGATTGAGGGAAAGCTTAAAGCTGTCGGACTTGGAACAATAAATTTAACATTTTAGTACCTTCTAAACAAACAAGAAAATTCTTTTTTAGATTGAGAACTATATATTACGATGCATCTATATTTGAACATTGAAGTTTGTATCAGATTCAAGAAAATGATTCAGGAAATTCTTAGGATAGGCACATCATTAACTTTATTGTGACAGGTCCAACAGTGTCTCCTGTGATAGAGTATTTCAGTAAGCAGCTCTCCTCTCTTCGAATATGCATGCATTTCGAAAAGTGTTAAGAATGAAAGTCATCTTTCTGTTGCTAGCTTTGGATGTAACAGAAGTGTTTTTGCTCAACTTTCTGTGTTTTTACCAAATTAATTTGACTAGTCATTGTTTGACCGTTACTAATTAAGGCTCCACTTTTCTTGTTTACATGGCTAAGAGCCACCACAGGGCCTGGAGTTCTCACTTGGCTCTGATACGTAGGGCTTTCAGTGACTGGTAAAGTTTGCTGATGTGATTTCCTTTTTTGTTCTCATCTCCACCTCTTTCTTCTTCACTCCTTTCTCCTTACCCTCTTTAATTTTCTTGTTAAAATCTCAAAAACTTAACGCGGTCGCCATATGGCATTTGATTCCGTGATTAATTATGTGACTCCCTTTTTTTTGAAATCTTGTGGCCGTAGTTACCTGAAATAGGATCTTCGACTCGGTCCTAACCTGAGTTTAGTATGTGTTTTTAGGGAACATGATACAGTCTAATTGAGAGAAAGCTTAAAGTTGTCGAACTTGCATAGAACAATATCTATATAGCTCTGCATTGGCCTGGTGCTAAGGTTATCGTTTTTATGTTAAATTTCATGTCGTCATTCTCTTTCTTCACGTGTCAAACGACTATTATATTAAAAGGGTGTGTTATGAGATTTTTTTGTAACTTAGATTATATATATATATTTATATGTGTGTGTAGAAATCATATAAGTAAGCAATGGCGCTATGCTTGTTAAGCAATAAGGTAATCAATAAATATTGCTTTAGCATTCCAGAATGCAAAGCTAACATTTCTTCTTATTGAATTTCTCGCTCTAGAAAATTTTCACTAACAAGTCCTCTAACCCACTTATTCTCTCACCTCATTTCTCGATCATTCCCCACCATAAACATCCTTTTTCAACCACCAACGGATAGAAAACTTCCCTAACGGTAACATCACCACCAACTAAACCACTCCTCCCTCCCTTCCTCTCTCCTCCCTGAAGACCTTCTTCGCCATATCACACCATTTTAAACAACGATCTCACCTAAACCCCTCCCTCTCCTACTACCTCTGTATACTAAACATCCAACCAAAACTCGCGACACCACCTTACGATGAGTCGGGTCTCTCCGGTCGTTGCAAAAAGTGGTCGGAGCACACAACCACCTCATGCGCTGCTCAAAATGACCATATTTCCATTGTTTAGCATCGTCTGCTAGCATGCAAAGTCTAATTAAAGCTAAATCTTCTTGGCAAGTTTGCTCTAGTCAAACTTTGTCCCAGGAGGCACAACCACTCTTAAGTTCTTCATGTGCGATATCATCGATGGAGAAATAAACCTTCACTGTCTCGCCAACTGATATTATTAGGAATGGCGAGAAACATTACTTTATAGAGAACTTTGAAGATGGCACTCAAGAACAAGTTCTAGGTTTGGAAGATGATAGATCCTTCTGCTTTGGCTATTCAACACCAGGGGTTGCTTGAGTTGAAGATGGTATCTTTAGTGATGATGACACAAAGGTCCCTGCAAAAGGGCATTCGTATAAATTTTTGAGAGTTGTAGATTTCTAGAAACGTTATCTATAACAACAAATTGTGTTCCTTGAGACGTTGACAGCGTTTTTTCCTTTTCGTATCACTTCTTATTCAGCTGAAAGATTCGCCTTCGTTTATGTTTCTGTGTCATTTGTTGTGAGTTGAACAAGGAAGAAAAAGGAAACATATCTACACGGGTTGCATCAATTGAAGACGGTATCTTTAGTGATGATGACACAGAGGTCCCTCCAAAGGTGTAGATAGAGACTTCATCACAGGTAGGTGGACAAGCCCACAAGGAACAAAGTAGTGAGTTGGACAAAGCAGCAGAAGGAAACATATCTATTGTAGCTTTACAAGAGGAATATGTATAACAAATGCCCAACTCACACGGTAGGAATAGTGTCAGGCCTTCTATACAAGGAGCTAAGGGTATACAAGATCATAAAGAACAAGATAGTGAGATGTTAACAGTAAGGACACACATTTGTAGTTGCATTAAAAGAAGGTTGAACAAATACGACGCAAAGTAATGAAGTCAAAACATCACAAGGCAGAAATATTGTCATCCTAAAACCACCTGATATAGGAGGAATAAAGGACTCGATGCCTAGTAGCAGTGATGATTACACATGGAACCAACAGAGCAAAGGTATGGGTTAGAGGTAAAACTCCCCCCCAAAAAAACAAGGATCAGTTTAGCTTGCTGGAATGTACAGGACTAAACTCCTCTGTTAGCCAGAAGACGGTGAACAACTATACTATGGACAAGAAGATAAGTAAGGAGGGTATAACAGAAGTCAAAGTAAGACATAAGTACTTTGAAAAGTTCAGTAAGAATGTTTTCAAGAATTGAAAGACTACAAACAACTCCTTACCCAACTCAGTTTCAAGCATTTGGCTAGCTTTGAATGCAAACTTATTTTAAAGAAAAAAATGTTACATTGTCAAGAACAATATATCACATGTAGATTTAAAACTAAACTACCCGAGCAAAAGGAATTCATTGTTACCACTATTTTGGGTAACAAATGGAGAAGTCCAAAAAGAGACCTTTGGAGGGATTTGTTGAACCAAATGAGGCTATATGGAAATACTACTTGAACCATAATAAGGGACATAAACATAGTACTAAATGCGCAAGGTAAGTAAGGAGAAAGGAAGTAGACAACAATGCGGTGGCTGAACTCGCTGGTTGGCTTCAAAAAATGGATCTTTTCAACATCTCATCTAGTGGACTTGAAATCACATGGTCTAACAGAAAAGATACAGATAAGAGTTCATACCCAAATTGATCGTATGTTCTACAATGAACCATGGAAGTCTCTTTTCCCAAACTTTCAACTAGATTACAAGGCTTCAACCTTATTTGATCACTCCTCCGGGGTACTTTGGTCCAAATAGGTAAGAATTTTGGTCATAAACTCGTAAATTCATAAAAGGTTGGATAAGACACACAAAATTCAAAGAAGTCCTTCATGAAAGTTGGATTGTTCCAAAATCTAGGAATCCACTTAAGAAGCTTACACACAAATTGAAGAGGCTAAAGCAACCTCTGAAAGCCCTAAACAAAGAACACTTTAGGAATATAACGGCAAGGGTGGCTGTAGCGCCCTGACCCGGACAGCGGAATCCGAACCAGTGCACCCGTCGTAGCTTACTGAGAAGACTACAAGACATCTCATCTCTCGATTGCACATCATCAGTGACGTCAGAGAAATAAGTGCGGAAACACGTATCTCATAAACTCAAACCATAAATGCGGTACACCAAAGGATAAAGTGAATATCAACAACTGGATATGGACGCAACCATCTAAATCCTCAAATGAAATAGGGATCAAAGAAAACTGAAATAATAAGAAATGGTCTATAACAACTCCCAACATTTCTTTAGGCATCCCATTCTGCCCACTCGCCGTCATCTTCTATAAAGATCATATCATACTCAGGCTCACCTGCACCACAAGGGTAGTACCCTTAGCGAAAAACGCTAGCAAGTAACCCGCTTATAAGACATGCGGGATCAACACATGGAAAGACATGAGTAATATATAAATCAAGGGATTTGTGGGGCACATGTCTTTTATAACTTCAAAAGATATAGACTAGTAACGTAACAGAGCAAGTACAGCAATTCATACGCAAATAATAGTTCAAAGACAATCAAGGTTCCACACACATTCATACCTTAACGACTCACGTGATGCATGCCAAAATATGCACTACACTACACAGTCACGAAGGCATGGACAATTTCTTTTCAAAACAGTGCAATGCATGTCACAATGTGCGGTCACATAACTTTATGCCCTGTGATGCACCACGGCTTACATTTCCATCCCGTGTAACATCACAGTCAACTTTATACCCTGTAACGCACCACGGCTTAAATTTCCATCCCGTGTAATGTTACAGTCAACTTTATACCCTGTAACGCACCACGGCTTATATTTCCATCCCATGTAACATTACAGTCAATTTCGCAAACTTTATGCCCTGTGCCGAAGCACAGTGCTTTTCAAAACATTGTGCAGATGCAAGTGCCATGATGCAAGACTTCTCATTTCAAACACATTGTTCACTCACACAATTCAAGTCACATTCAATATCAATTAATCACACAAGATTCCCCTCACTTACACTTTCGAGCTTACGCCTCAAGCTAGATCATCAACAGTTACATTGATTCTAAAACTCAAAGACTAATGTGAGAACCTTCACATTCCTCCATTGAACTCGATAAGACCTCATACGTTCATTTCCTAACCCTCTTAAGTCGTTCACGTTGAAATCATATTCGAATACCCTTCAACATCTCCAAATTTGATTCACCGTCTTAAATCATGTTCCCAAGACTTAGACTAATCTCAATCAAGTCCTAAGAAGTCTTTAAAGTCACCCAAAGGGTCCCCTAGCTTCCCTCTTTCTTCCCCTATTTTCCCACAAAACTGATGGACATCATCCCCTCACATCGATCGATCGATGTGACATCATACCCTCACATCGATCGATCGATGTCCATCAGAGAACATCGATCTCTCAGCCCTTCCTACATCGATCGATCGAAGTGACTTCGATCCCTCACATCAATCGATCGATGTCCATCAGAGAACATTGATCTCTCAACCCTTCCTACATCGATCGATCGAAGTGACTTCGATCCCTCACATCGATCGATCGATGTCCATCAGAGAACATCGATCTCTCAACCCTTCCTACATCGATCGATCGGTGTCCATCTGAGGCACATCGATCTCTCCCTCTCCATACATCGATCGATCGATGTCCTCGATTTCAAGAATCCTCATTGCGTTTTCTGCAAAAACTGCAGACCTAAACCAATCGTTTTCCAACTTTCTTCCCATCATTCCAAGCCTAATCACACTAGCATTTCATGCTTAGTCCATCAACACAAAACCTTCCCAAAACTCATCACGCGTTCAAGCCTAAAACGCATATCGTTCACCAAAACGAACCCAAGATCCCACCTTTTTCACCCCCAAACTTTATACAACAATGAAGGCACATCAAGAAGGGGTTTACGGATTAGGGATTTGCAGGATCTCAAGCAACGAAACGATTTTCAACATATAATGGCCAAATCATCAACACCAAAACACATAATTCCCATATAGATTCATGGAAAAAAACTACTGCATAGTGATCCAATTTGATATCAAAACTAGGCCTTTTCCTTTCGCAAAACGTAAGAACTTATAAGTAGATTACTTGCCTTTGATTACTTGAAGTCGGATTAGAAAACGAGAGAAGGTTGGATCAATTCCTAGAGGATGTCTTCCTCTCCTACTCCTTGAAGAAAAACGGCTAGGGTTTGGGGAATTGGAAAGCGACGTCTCTTTGTGACTGAGGAGGGAAACTGACGTTTGTCAGTTTTTATATGGAAAGGGAAAAGTTTGGAGTTTCTAAATTATATCTATTATCTTATTTATCTTAAAGGATAAATTCCTAATATTCAATTCTTAATTTAAATACAAATTAATTCTAATATTTAATCCTTCATTAAATGCCAATTAATCATAATACTTAATTCGCAATTCATTACTGTTGACCGTCATTAATCTCATTTAATTCCTTCTTTATCTTTTAGTTATTCTACGGAGGGTGCGGGGCATAACATTCCACCCCCCTTACAAAAAGTTTTGTCCTCGAAACTGGCGTACCTTATTGGAAAAGCTGTTGATATAGCTCCTTCATTTGCTCCTCAAGCTCCCATGCGGCTTCACGCTCTGTATGGTTACTCCACTGAACTTTGACATACGGAATGACGCGTCTGCGTAGGACTTGATCTTTCCTATCCACAATCTTTATTGGATGTTCTTTGTATGAGACATCTTCTTTGACACCCAATGGTTGAGCTTCAAGGATATGGCTCGGGTCCGATATGTATTTCCTTAGTTGAGACACATGAAATACGTTGTGGACTTGTGACAAACTTGGTGGCAAGGCTAACCGATATGCTCTTTCTCCAACCTTGCCAAGCACCTCGTATGGACCAATATATCGAGGGCTTAGTTTACCTTTCATGCCAAACCTTGCAACTCCCTTAGTAGGTGAGACTCGTAGATAGACCTTTTCGCCATCCTCAAACTCCAAGGGTCGCCTCTTTGTGTCAGCCCAACTCTTGCTGCGATCCTGCGCTACTCTTAGTCTCTCTCTTATCACTTTTACTTTCTCGATTGTTTGTTCAACCAATTCTGGTGCAGTGATCGTCCTTTCCCCAACTTCATCCTAACAAACCGGGGACCTGCACTTACGTCCGTATAATGCTTCAAACGGTGCCATGCCAATTGCACTGTGATAGCTATTATTATAAGAAAATTCCATCAACTTCAACATACTATCCCAGTTTCTTTTGAAATCCAAGGCACATGCCCTCAACATATCCTCCAAGGTGTGGATAGTTCTATCAGATTGTCCATCCGTTTGAGGATGGTAAGCGGTACTCATTCTTAGTTCGGTACCCATTGCCTTCTGAAATGCCCTCCAAAACTTGGAAGTAAACTTGGGATCACTGTCCGACACAATGCTGACGGGGACTCCATGCAAGCTCACAATGTTATCCACATATATGTTGGAAAGTTTCTCATAAGAGGTACCATGTGGCATAGCTATGAAATGAGCCGTCTTCGTCAAGCGATCACCAATTACCCAAATCATCTCATTCCCATTTCTTGTTTTGGGTAACCCCATCACGAAGTCCATAGTCACGTACTCCCATTTCCATTCTGGAATCTCTAGTGGCATCATCAAACCACTAGGTCATTGATGTTCAGCTTTGACTTGTTGGCATACCAGACACCTTTCGACATACGCCGCTATTGATCTTTTCAACCCTATCCACCAATAATTCTTTTTGAGATCCTTGTACATTTTAGTGCTGCCGGGGTGGATAGATAACCTTGAGTTATGAGCTTCGCGTAGCAACTCCTTTCGAAGCTCATCATGGTTAGGTACACACAACCGATTTTGAAACCATAGACTTCCATCTCCTCGCAATTGGAAATCTTTTACTGGTCCCGTAGCTAATTTGTCACGGATTTCTCTCAGTGTTGTATCATCATACTGAGCTTCTTTAATTCTGTCTACCAAGTCTGGGCTGATAGACAAAGCTGTAAGAACATTCGCCACTGAATCCACCATTTCGAGGTCGAACTCCTCGATCTCTCTTTCCAACGGAGATTGTCTTGCGTGGCTAGACTTTCTGCTCAGTGCGTCCGCCACTCTGTTGGCCTTACCCGGATGGTAGTTGATGGTTAGGTCATAATCCTTAAGTAATTTCAACCATCTTCTCTGTCGCATGTTCAGCTCTTTCTGCAAGAATAGGTACTTCAAACTCTTATGATCAGTGAACACAGCACATTTTTCTCCATACAAATAATGTCTCCAGATCTTAAGAGCAAATACCACAGCTGCGAGCTCCAAGTCATGCGTCGGGTAATTCTGCTCATATGGTTTCAGTTGTCTTGACGCGTACGAAATGACTCGTTCATTTTGCATCAAGACACAACCTATAAACAGAAAGTTAGTTCAAGACTAGCATATGTAAATACCATGCATTAATTGTAATGAGGTACAAACCTAGTCCTTTCTTGGACACGTCGCTATAGATCACAAAACCGTCGGTGCCGGAGGGTTGTGCCAACACCGGGGCTGTGGTCAATCTCTTCTTGAGCTCAGAAAAGCTCTGTTCGCATTCAACAGTCCATTCAAATTTAGCCTTCTTCTGTGTAAGTCGGCTCAATGGAACTGCTATTGTTGAGAATCCCTCAACGAACTTCCTGTAGTAGCCTGTCAAGCTTAGGAAGCTTCTCACTTCAGTCACGTTTGTAGGTCTTGGTCATTCCGTGATGGCTTCTATCTTCTTAGGATCCACAGAAATCCCATCCTCCGAAATCACGTGACCGAGAAAGGCTACACTCCTTAGCCAAAATTCACACTTGCTGAATTTGGCATAAAGCTTCTGTTGCCTCAAAATTTGCAGCACCACTCTTAAGTGTTCAGCATGTGATTGTTCATCAGGGGAGTAGACCAAAATGTCATCGATGCATACTACCACAAATTGGTCCAACTGCTCTCGAAATACGGTGTTCATCAAGTCCATGAAGGCCGCTGGGGCATTAGTTAATCCAAAAGGCATCACCAAAAATTCATAATGCCCATATCGAGTCCGGAAAGCCGTTTTAGGCACGTCTCCTGCTTTCACAAGCAGCTGATGATACCCCTGACAAAGGTCAATCTTTAAAAACCATCGGGCTCCCTTTAATCAAATAAATCCTCGATCCTTGGCAGAGGATATTTGTTCTTGATGGTGATTTTTTTCAGCTCTCGGTAATCAATACACAACCTCAGGCTACCATCTTTCTTCTTCACAAATAACACTGGAGCTCCCCACGGTGATACACTGGGACGAATCAGCTTCTTGTCTAGCAACTCCTGCAGTTGTCCCTTTAGCTCCTTAAGTTCGGCTGGAGCCATTCTGTAAGGTCCCTTAGATATGGGCTCGGCTCCAGGAATCAAGTTAATCTCAAACTCCACTTCCCTTGATGGCGGGACTCCTGGTAAATCTTCCGGAAATACGTCCTTGAATTCATTGATCACCGGTATCTGCTCTATAGAGGGAACTTCCTGCTTCGCATCTATTGCATACACCATAAATCCCTCTGCTCCTTTCTGTAAAGCTTTAGAAGCCTGAATCGCCGTCAAGTATATCTTCTTTGGGGCTTTTGCTAACTTGACGTTTCCTTGCACCATTATTTCATTCATCTCAGGGTCTTTAACGGTCACTTGCTTGAGTTTACAATCGATATTGGCATGATTCTTGGTCAGCCAATCCATGCCCAATATTACATCAAAATCCCTCATCGGAATTGGGACTAATGTCACAGCAAACACCTTTCCGTCCAACTCCAACTCACAATCTTTGTACTAGTGGTGGGAAACCAGTACTTGCTCGCCTGCTGCTTGCACCCTGAAGCGGTTTTCAAGCCATTCGGGTAGACAGTCCAGTCCCTTGGCAAATCGTTTGGAAATGAAGGAGTGACTGGCACCACTATCAAACAATACGTTCGCAGGTACTTTGTTAACTAGGATCACACCTAATCACAAGAGGATAGCACGTAGAGGTTTTCACATAAAACACATTTAATCTTCAACTTAATCAACTAAGATTCAACTTAAGCAACTAATATTTAACTTAAGTCGTACCTGTCACAACATTGGCGTCCTCCTGCACTTCGGCGTCAGTCATCGCATGGACTCTCGCATTGGGCCTGCCTCTCTGCTGCTGAGCCGGTCCTGCTTCTACTTGAGGCTTTGGGTTCCACTCGGGGCAGTCTCTGATCCTATGGCCCGGCTTTCCACACTTGAAGCATGCTCCAGATTTCTTCCAACATTCACCCACATGTCTCTTCTGGCAGTGTGGGCATACTGCTGGTGCTTGACGATCGGCTGATTCTGTTGCGGTGCCCTCTGAGCTAATCCTGCCTGCCCTTTCTTAGGGATCTTGACCCAACGTCCGGGTCTACCACCACTTCTCTCTTCCCTGGCCCTCTTACTAGACTCTTCACAAGCCTCTCTAGTCTGTGACCGTCGCATGTCACTCTCCACGAGGTAACATGCATCCAACATCTCCTCAAAAGTCTTCAAACTAGACCCCGCTATGGCCGTCCGTATGTGGGGGTTCAAACCTTCCTCAAACTTCAACATCTTCATCCGATTGTTTTCCAATACCATGGGTGTGAATTTGCCCAAGGCATGGAACCTATCAGCATAGTCGGAAACAGACATCCTCCCTTGTTCAAACTTATCAAACTGTCTCATCTTTTCCAAAACGGCAGTCTCAGGCACATAGTAATCTTTGTAGGCCTGCACGAACGACTCCACTAAATAGGAGGAGTCATCTTTGGCAGAATGCCATTCCACCATGAACTGGCTCTGCCGATCAACAACGGTGTGGCCACGTCTACTTTCAGTTCCTCAGGCACTTGCACTAGCCTGAAGCATTTTTCCACCTCATCCAGCCAGAATTCGGCCACTTCTGGGTCGGTGGTCCCTTCAAAGGTTGGGGCATGCATCTTTCGCATCTCCCCAATGTAGTAACGAATGCCGTGCTGAGGCGGTGGCGGCGGAGGGGGTTGTTGCTGCTGCTGAGCAACTCCTTGCGCTATCACTGTGATAGCATCAATCAGCGCCTGGGGTACTAGGACTGGTGGTGGTGGTGGAGGGTTATCGTTCCCATTGCCACCATTTCCTTGGTTATCACGTCGAGAAGGCATTTTCTGCAAGATCACGCTTATTAGTATCTAGCAGTTCCAAAAGTAAGTACTTGGGGGTCCATAAATGTTGTACAAAGCGAAACTCTTAACTAAAAGAAAATAAAACAAGTGGATTAAGTTTTATCGCGCTCGCGCACACCCAACCAATCAAACTTAAACTTAAGATCATGTACTTAGACCTAAAGATCAACTTAAGGTCAAGATCATAACTTAAGACTCTACAAGTCGTAACCTAGTTCTCCGAGGTAGATCTGAAGCCTAGGCTCTGATACCACCTGTAGCGCCCCGACCCGGACAGCGGAATCCGAACCGGTGCACCCGTCGTAGCTTACTGAGAAGACTACAAGACGTCTCATCTCTCGATTACACATCATCAGTGACGTCAGAGAAATAAGTGCGGAAACACGTATCTCATAAACTCAAACCATAAATGCGGTACACCAAAGGATAAAGTGAATATCAACAACTGGATATGGACGCAGCCATCTAAATCCTCAAATGAAATAGGGATCAAAGAAAACTGAAATAATAAGAAATGGTCTATAACAACTCCCAACATTGCTTTAGGCATCCCATTCTGCCCACTCGCCGTCATCTTCTATAAAGATCATATCATACTCAGGCTCACCTGCACCACAAGGGTAGTACCCTTAGCGAAAAACGCTAGCAAGTAACCCGCTTATAAGACATACAAGATCAACACATGGCAAGATATGAGTAATATATAAATCAAGGGATTTGTGGGGCACATGTCTTGTATAACTTCAAAAGATATAGACTAGTAACGTAACAGAGCAAGTACATCAATTCATACGCAAATAACAGTTCAAAGACAATCAAGGTTCCACACACATTCATACCTTAACGACTCACGTGATGCATGCCAAAATATACACTACAGTACACAGTCACGAAGGCATGGACAATTTCTTTTCAAAACAGTGCAATGCATGTCACAATGTGCGGTCACATAACTTTATGCCCTGTGATGCACCACGGCTTACATTTCCATCCCGTGTAACATCACAGTCAACTTTATACCCTGTAACGCACCACGGCTTAAATTTCAATCCCGTGTAACGTTACAGTCAACTTTATACCCTGTAATGCACCACGGCTTATATTTCCATCCCGTGTAACATTACAGTCAATTTCACAAACTTTATGCCCTGTGCCGAAGCACAGTCCTTTTCAAAACATTATGCAGATGCAAGTGCCATGATGCAAGACTTCTCATTTCAAACACATTGTTCGCTCACACAATTCAAGTCACATTCAATATCAATTAATCACACAAGATTCCCCTCACTTACACTTTCGAGCTTACGCCTCAAGCTAGATCATCAACACTTACATTGATTCTAAAACTCAAAGACTAATGTGAGAACCTTCACATTCCTCCATTGAACTCGATAAGACCTCATACGTTCATTTCCTAACCCTCTTAAGTCGTTCACGTTGAAATCATATTCGAATACCCTTCAACATCTCCAAATTTGATTCACCGTCTTAAATCATGTTCCCAAGACTTAGACTAATCTCAATCAAGTCCTAAGAAGTCTCTAAAGTCACCCAAAGGGTCCCCTAGCTTCCCTCTTTCTTCCCCTATTTTCCCACAAAAATGATGGACATCACCCCCTCACATCGATCGATCGATGTGACATCATACCCTCACATCGATCGATCGATGTCCATCAGAGAACATCGATCTCTCAGCCCTTCCTACATCGATCGATCGAAGTGACTTCGATCCTACACATCGATCGATCGATGTCCATCAGAGAACATTGATCTCTCAACCCTTCCTACATCGATCGATCGAAGTGACTTCGATCCCTCACATCGATCGATCGATGTCCATCAGAGAACATCGATCTCTCAACCCTTCCTACATCGATCGATCGATGTCCTTCTGAGGCACATCGATCTCTCCGTCTCCATACATCGATCGATCGATGTCCTCGATTTCCAGAATCCTCATTGCGTTTTCTGCAGAAACTGCAGACCTAAACCAATCGTTTTCCAACTTTCTTCCCATCATTCCAAGCCTAATCACACTAGCAATTCATGCTTAGTCCATCAACACAAAACCTTCCCAAAACTCATCACGCGTTCAAGCCTAAAACGCACATCGTTCACAAAAACGAACCCAAGATCCCACCTTTTTCACCCCCAAACCTTATACAACAATGAAGACACATCAAGAAGGGGTTTACGGATTAGGGATTTGCATGATCTCAAGCAACGAAACGATTTTCAACATATAATGGCCAAATCATCAACACCAAAACACATAATTCCCATATAGATTCACGGAAAGAAACTACTGCATGGTGATCCAATTTGATATCAAAACTAGGCCTTTGCGTAAGAACTTATAAGTAGATTACTTGCCTTTGATTACTTGAAGTCGGATTAGAAAACGAGCGAAGGTTGGATCAATTCCTGGAGGATGTCTTCCTCTCCTACTCCTTGAAGAAAAACGGCTAGGGTTTGGGGAATTAGGAAGCGACGTCTCTTTGTGACTGAGGAGGGAAACTGATGCTTGTCAGTTTTTATATGGAAAGGGAAAAGTTTGGAGTTTCTAAATTATATCTATTATCTTATTTATCTTAAAGGATAAATTTCTAATATTCAATTCTTAATTTAAATACAAATTAATTCTAATATTTAATCCTTCATTATATGCCAATTAATCCTAATACTTAATTCGTAATTCATTACTGTTGACCGTCATTAATCTCATTTAATTCCTTCTTTATCTTTTAGTTATTCTACGGAGGGTGCGGGGCATAACAGTGGCAAAGGTAAAACAAGAGTTGAAGATATCCAACAAGTCCATTTAGACATGCAAAACACATAGCTTCAAGACCAAGGAGAAACTTGTCCTTCAAAAGTATATGAACCTCCTAGCCTTTGCAGAATCCTTTTACATGGAAAAGGCAAGAGTCAAATGGATGGATGTTGGAGACTAGAACACCCAATTCTTTCATAGGCATGTGAAAGCCCACACATCTAAGAACAAGATACTAAGGCTATACAAGATGATCAAGGCACGATAATTGAAGACTATGACAAGGTGAAAAACTCAGCCTCAGATTTCTTTGAGAACCTTTTCAGAGAGCCTAATCACGATCTTATCACTAATCTGAACTGGAAAGGGAAAGCCACTACCCTTAGCCAGGGCAACTCCCTACATGAATTAGTTCCTAAAGAAGAAGTAAAAATGCTCGATTCTCAATGGAGTAAGACAATGTCCTGGGCCGTAATGATTTCACGGTTGAATTTTACATTGCTTACTGGGATTTGGTAAGTGAAGAATTCACTTATGCATGCTCTACTTCTTCAACAACGATTATATGTTCTTTCCAAAAAGTACCACAACCATCTCTTTGTTCCAAAAACGGATGCTCCCATCCAAATGAAAGATTTCAGGCCAATATTGTGCTAAATATATCCTACAAGGTCATCTCCAAAATATCGACAAACAAATGGAAGCAAATGTGATGACATCCTTCCTTATACTAGACTCTAAAGATCATGCTGATAATAATATGTTTACGTTAATGTAGTGTTTCGTTTCAAAACTGATGGAATTATGACATGAGCTTTTTGTTTTTAAACAGGAAAATAGGAGAGAACCAATGTAATATGGTTGAGATTTTGTTGATCTTAGTGTTGTGGAGAATTCGTCACGCGAGGACAAGCTTTCAGAATTAGTCTGAGGTTGTT
Organism: Eustoma russellianum; assembly: GCA_036186865.1. Classification (NCBI taxonomy): domain Eukaryota; kingdom Viridiplantae; phylum Streptophyta; class Magnoliopsida; order Gentianales; family Gentianaceae; genus Eustoma; species Eustoma russellianum. The sequence continues at coordinate 14,161,052 of AP025071.1, forward strand.
GTGATCCAAGAGTATTCTATAACAAGTTGGCAATTTGTATTGTCAGATCATCTGTAGCACTTCCTGTTTTAGTTTTTGAACTTTTGCTGATGCTTGACCTTTTTGATGTTTGTGATTATAGGTCAGATTTTTGCGGGTGCTATGGTACGACCTTTGGTCTCTTTGGTCCGGAAAGGTAATCATGAAACAATGACAAAACTTTTCTTGGATCCTATTTTCAAACTCTCTTTTCACATTTTCAAACTTGTAATTGATGGTCGTTAAGAGTTGAAATAACCTCTATTCTTGAATCTTATTGTTGTAAACAGTAATGTCCTCGGTACATTTAATTGGGTTTTGATCCCGTTTGTCAATTTTCATCTACACGTGCTGCATTTTAGTCCAAATATTCTCCAAAGAACCGCTCCTTGTCATAGGGAATCAGCCTATTTGTGAAGATTCAATATTTGCAACCAAATAAGTCCTTGAGACGTATGTGACAGCTAAGACGTCCCACAAGGCTTTAGCAGTGTAATATTGTAAGACAACCACGTGAACATGCAGTGATCATTTCACTCCCAGTGTTATATGCAGGTTCAGTTAAGGGGGAGCCAGAGGTACCCCGGTTGTGTGGGCACTCCTCCCTCTTCCTCCAATCGTCTGCTATATCAACGTTGACCATAGTCCATAATTGTCCCATTAAGCTTTATCCCAAAGGATAAGCTTTCAAAATTAGTCAGAGGCTACTGTGGTCCAAGAGTATTCCATAACAAGTTGGCAATTCGTATAGTTAGATCATCTGTAATACTTCCTGTTTTAGTTTCTGAACTATTGCTTATGCTTGACTTTTTCGATTTTTGTGATTGCAGGTGTGATTTGTGCAGGTGCTACAGTACGATCTTTGGCCTCTTTTGTTGGGAAAGGTAATCATAGAATAATGATGAAACTTTTATCGGACCTTATTTTCAAACTCACTTTTCACATTTTCAAACTTGTCTTTGATGACAGTTAAGAGTTTTGAAATAATCTCTATTCTTGAATCTTATTGTCGTAAACAGTAATGTCCTCTGCACATTTCATTGGGTTCTGATCCTGCCTGTCAATTTTCATCTACACGTGTTGTAGTTTAGTCCAAATTTTCTCTAAGGAATCCGCTCTTTGTCGAAGGGAATCATCTTATTTGTGAAAGAGCGAATGTTTGCAACCAAATAAATCCTTGATGCGTATGTGCTAGCTAAGCACTGATGCTGTGGTTGTTAAGCAATAAGGTAATTAAAAAATATTGGCTTAGCATTCCAGAATGCAAAGCTAACATTTCTTCTTGAATTTCTCTCTCTAGAAAATTTTCACTAAAAAGTCCCATAACCCACTTATTCTCTCACCCCATTTCTCGATCATTCCCCACCATAAACATCCTTTTTTAACCACCAACTGATAGAAAACTTCTCTAACGGTAACATCACCACCAACTAAACCATTCCTCCCTCCCTTCCTCTCTCCTCCCTGAAGACCTTCTCCGCCATATCGCACCATTTTAAACAATGATATCACCTAAACCCCTCCCTCTCCTCCTACCTCTGTATACTTAACATCCAACCACAACTCTCGACACCACCTTATGGTGAGTCGGGTCTCTCCGGTCGACGCAACAAGTGGTCGGAGCACACAACCACCTTATGTGTTGCTCAAAATGACCAGATTTTCATGGTTTAGCATCGTCTGCTAACATGCAAAGTCTAGTTAAAGCTAAATCTGCTTGGCAAGTTTGCTTTAGTCAAACTTTGTCCCATAAGACACAACCACTCTTAAGTTCTTCATGTGCGATATCATCGATGGCAAAAAAACGTCTTCGCTGTCTCGCCAACTGATATGATTGGGAATAGCGAGCATGTTACTTTATAGAGAACTTGGAAGACGACATTCAAAACAAGATCTAGGTTTGGAAGATGATAGATCCTTCTGCTTTGGATATTCAACACCAGGGGTTGCATGAGTTGAATATGGTATCTTTAGTGATGATGACACAGAGGTCCCTGCAAAGGTATAGATAGAGCCTTCATCACAGGTCGATGGACAAGCTCATAGGGAACAAGGTTGTCAGTTGGACAAAGAAGAAAAAGGAAACATATCTACACGGGCTTCATCTGTTGAAGATGGTATCTTTAGTGATGATGACATAGAGGTCCCTCCAAAGGTGTAGATAGAGCCTTCATAACAAGTAGGTGGACAAGCTCACAAGGAACAAGGTAGTGAGTTGGACAAAGCAGAAGAAGGAAACATATCTATTATAGCTTTACAAGAGGAAAAGGTAGGAACAGTGTCAGGCCTTCTATACAGTGAGCTAAGGGTATACAAGATCATAATTAACAAGACAATGAGATATTAACGGTAAGGACACACATCTGTTGCATTAAAAGAAGGTTGAACAAATACGGCGCAAAGTAATGAAGTCAGAACCTCACAAGGCAGAAATATTGTCATCCTGAAACCACTTGATATAGGAGGAATAAAAGACTCGAGGCCTAGTAACAGTGATGATTACACAGGGAACCAACAGAGCAAAGGTATGGGTTAGAGGTAAAACTCCCCCCCCCCCCCCAAAAAAAACATAGATCAGATTAGCTTAATGGAATATACGGGGACTAAACTCCTTTGTTAGCCAGAAGACATTGAACAACTATACTAAGGACAAGAAGATAAGTAAGGTGGGTATAACAGAAGCCAGAGTAAGACATAAGTACTTTGAAAAGTTCAGTAAGAATGTTTTCAAGAATTGGAAGACTACAAACAACTCCTTACCCAACTCAGTTTCAAGCATTTGGCTAGCTTCGACTTATTTTAAAGAAAAATGTTTCATTTTCAAGAACAATGTATCACATGTAGATTCAAAACTAAACTACTCGAGCAAAAGGAACTCATTGTTACCACTATTTTGGGTAACAAATGGAGAAGTCCAAAAAGAGACCTTTGGAGGGAATTATTGAACCAAATGAGGCTATATGGAAATACTACCTGGACCATAATGAGGGACTTAAACATAGTACTAAATGTGCAAGGTAAGTATGAAAGAAAGGAGTAGACAAAAATGTGGTGGCTGAATTCGCTGATTGGCTTCAAAAAATGGATCTTTTCAACATCTCATCTAGGGGACTTAAATTCACATGGTCCAACTATAGAAGATTTAGAAGAATAAATAACAGCTCAAGTCATTGATGAAGAGAAAATTCAGGATGCAAATACATCCAACTTAACTTTTATTCATCAAGTATCAGACTATATATACAAGGAAAATAAGGAAGATATACACATAGTGACGGCTCTATTTACATCAAATAACCAAGTGGGTGCAGTACTATAACGGCTATTTACACAAGTATTTTCTACACTCCCCCTCAAGCTTGGCATATATATTAGTACACCCAAGCTTGGACAACAACTTAAGAAATAAACTTGGTGATACAGATTTTAACAAAATATCAGCAACTTGATATGTAGTAGGAATATGTTGAATACTCAAAGATTGATCTTCTAGTTTTTCTCTAATGAAATGCCTATCAATCTCCACATGTTTTATTTTATCATGACGTATTAGATTTTCTGCCATATGAATAGCAGAAATGTTATCACAGTAAGCTTTGCTCTAAGAACTCGGTTGATGTAGATCTTTAAGAACTCTATTTATCCATAGTCCTTCACATAATCCAAGAGCTAAAGCTCTTAATTCAGCTTCTGAACTACTACGGGCAACCACAGATTGTTTTTTACTCCTCCATGTTACAAGATTGCCCCAAAGAAATGTACCATAACCAGATGTAGATCTCATATCTCCACCTTTAGACCCTCCCCAGTCAGCATCAGTATACACTTGAATATCTCTTTGTTCATGTTTGCTAAAATACAAACCATGCCTGGGGTTCCCTTGAGATATCGCAGTATCCTCATAACTGCTTGTAAATGTATGTCAGTAGGGGAATGCATAAATTGACTTACATAGCTAACGACATAACAAATATCTGGCCTTGTATGTGATAAATAAATCAACTTCCCAACTAATTTCTGATATGAAAGAATATCTGTAAGAAACCTAACTTTCTGAGACATATCTGTATTACCTGGTACTAATGGAGTGGAAACAGGTTTGCAACCAATCATACCTTTTTCTTAAAGTAAATCCAAAACGTATTTTCTCTGTGAAATAACCATACCAATTTTGCTTCTTGCCACTTCCATACCTTAAAAATATCTTAAGGGACCAAGATCCTTAACTTCAAACTTAGTTGCAAGATATTGTTTAACTTGTTTAATGATTAAACCACAGTTACCAGTTAAGATTACATCATCAACATATACAATTAGAATTGTAATATTCTGTCCAGAAAAATAAACAAATAGAGTGTGATCACTGAGTGCTTGTTGAAAACCTTACAAAAGCAATACTTTAGTAAACTTACTAAACCAGGCTGTTGGAGATTGTTTCAATCCATAAATAGCCTTTTTTAACTTACACACTTTCCCTTTTGTGGCATCAGAATCAAAACCAGGTAGAATAGTCATAAATACTTGTTTTTTTAATTCTCCATTAAGAAAGGCATTTTTAATATCCAGTTGAGCTAACTCCCAATCTAAAGTAATAGCTAAAGAAAACATTATCCTAACTATATTCAATTTTACAACTGAAGCAAAATTTTTTGCATAATCTATGCCATAACATTGAGTAAAATCTCTTGCAACTAGTCTAGCTTTATATTTGTTAAGAGATCCATCTGAATTATACATTAAGGAAAAAACTCATCTACACCTGACTGGTGTAACATCTTTAGGTCTAGAAATCAACTCCCATGTCTTATTCTTAAGGAGACATTTCTTCAGTTACTGCCCTTTTCCAATGTACATTACACATGGCTTCTTCAATAGTTTTAGGAATATAATGTAAGTCTAAACTTACTGTAAATGCCTTGAAATTAGGATGTAGTCTGTCATATGAAACACAATTACTTAATGGATATACTGAAACATATCCCTTATTACTTAAAAACTTATGATACTTTATACATTCACGGGTTCCTTTTTGCATTGCAATGGGTAAATTAGTGTCATGATGAGTTTCAAGATTAGACTCAGATTCTCTTATTTCAGAAGAAGCAGTCTGTTTAAGAGACTCATTTAACATAAACCTGAAGTTTTCTTCTTCTGTATACCTGGGTAATAAGTAGATGCGCTCTTTCTAATTGTTGATTAACTGCTTCATCCTGATAAGTATTATCACCATGAGTAGCATCCTCAGTTGATTGAATTGGTTGACTTCCTGATGTAGTAGTATTAGGAAAGCTTCCAACTGTTGAGACATCAATGGTGCTCCAGAAGTTGCAATTGACATTACTGAGCATAAAATGCATGCAACTCGTGGGCTCCAACAATTCCACCTTCCAAACATCCTTCACAAAGGGTTAGGCACAAGGAAGAAGACTTCCCCTTGCTTCCTTAGTGATAAAAACGTGTGGATCGACGAGCAAGACCAACACTTCAAGATGGTCGTTGATCAGGCAAACCAATATGGCCCTCCTGGACGACACCTTTTAGCGATGGCAACACCTTCAAAACGCTCAACTTTGAAGGATCTTAACTTAGGTTTTTAATGCAAAACCAAGAAAACAAAGTATCACACAAAGTGAAGGAAATATCAAGAATTGTTATTCATCAAAAGGTGGCAGTACAAATCGGCCAAAGGGCCTATTTATATATGCCTAAGACACTTCAAAATAATCAGATATTATCTAAAAGAAATAGCTAGAAAAACATTTGAATTGAACTTGAATTTGCTAATTATTTGAATTCAAAAATAACTTGAAAAATCCTAGCTAAAATCTGATTGAATTCTTCCTTTTCTAGCCGTGTGTTTGATCAGCAAATGAGGCATTGTGGAGCTTTTTTGATGACTAGGATAGGGCTGAACTTGAATCCAAAAGTTGGGTGAAGTTTGAATTCAAATTGAGTTTGAATTTGGGTGGAGTTTGAATTTGTTTGTTTGTTTATCCTCTATCTATCTTCAGCCGTGTTTAACAGGTCTAAGAAGGTCTTGAAATTTGATTTTGATGATGATAATATGGCTGGAGTTGAATTCAAAAGATGGTTGAAGTTCGAATACAAATTCAGTTTGAATTTGAATTCAAACTTGGATTCAATTTGAATTGGGTTTTATCCTTCCTTTCTCCTTCAAAATGGCGTGTGGGTTGGATGATATGGCAGCTGATTTCCTCTTGAAATTTAAGTCTCCAATTGGTTGAAACTTGAATCCAAATTGTGGTTGAATTTAAATTCAAGTTAAACTTCAATTTGATCCTCATCTTCTCTTCCACCTTGGCCGGCCCCCTTTTGCTCCTTGGAGATGATTTTGAGTTCAATTTTGAAAAGAGGAATCCATCTTGGACACATTTGAATTTGTCTTTGTGGAGACAAACATTCTCTTCAAGACAACATTCCTTTTGTTTTCTCATTTTGCAACACACGGTCACATTCCTTATTTTTGGGCATCCATTTTATATGGACTTTCATGTACCTAATTTACCTACAAGAAAAGACATAAAAACAAAGATCACAAGGAACAAGATAATAAAACACATACGCATATGCATCAACGTTCAAAGAGTGGGTTCAATGAAGTGAACCCATGGAACCTTAGGTTCATCTTGAACATGCTTATACAAGAAGGTGGCAACTTGATGACAAAGTTCTCTTGCCCTCCTTCTTGTCATAGGACCCTTGACCTCTTGATGGGACCCTTGATCCTCATCGGACCCTTGATCCTCATCAGCATAGAAGATAAATAATATGGAGTTTCTTCATCAAAACTAGTATCTAAGGTAACATAAAACCTTTTAATGAGAGGGAAGTAACATTTATACCCCTTTTAAGAACCTGAATAGCCAAGAAAAATACATTTAAGAGATCTCCTATCTATTTTACTTTTGAACTGTGATTGTAAATATACATATGCTATACATCCAAAAGTCGTTAATGGAAGTTCTGATAACAATAAACAATAAGGAAATGCTTCAAGAAATTTTTCCCTTGGACTAGAGAAATTAAGCACTCTGGACGGCAATCTGTTTATTAAATAAATGACTGTGAGAACAGCCTCACCCCACAAATATTTTGGAACATTCATTGAAAACATTATGGATCTAGCTACCCCAAGTATGTGTCTATGTTTTCTCTCTGCTACCACATTCTGTTGGGGAGTGTATACATTTGAAGTTTGGTGATGAATACTTTTTTCTGTTAACAATGACTTTACTTCTTTATCTAGGTATCACTCTCATTGTCAGACCTAAGATTCATAATATTAGTGCTAAACTGATTAGAAATAAGCTGAATAAATCTAAATACCTGAAATAATTCAGATTTATGCTTCATTAGGTATAACCAAGTAACCCGTGTATGATTATCCACAAAAATCACAAACCATCTACTACCATTAACATTTTGAACCCTAGAAGGTCTCCAAATATCTGAATGAACCAAATTAAAAGGTTTACTTTCTTTATAAACCTTAGCAGGATACTGTGCTCTAGCTTGCTTACCATATACACATGTCTCACATCTGAGATGTTTAAAAGAAATATTACAAAATAAATCAGGCTTGATTTTCTTCAAATACATAAAATTAGGATGATCTAACCTTTTATGTTATAACAAAATAAGGGCTATTCTAGAATTGTCTATTCTAGAAACATTACTATTAATCTGTTCATACAAGAATATACACTAGAATAGCTCTCAAAAACATCTGATTCAGTAGTTTGCAAAAAATAGAGTCCATCACGATGATTAGCATTGCCAATCATCTCCTTGACCATCTTTTCCTTCATTGCTTTCTCATGAAAGCAAGAAGAAGAAGAAGGTAGAAAATAGCACTTTGTAGGTGAAAACACAATCCAACAGCAATTATCAGCCATTAGCTTTCTTGCAGAGATCAAATTGCAATCCAGTTTAGGTACAAATAGAACATGCTTTAATAATAAGTTATTAGTCAATTTAATATTCCCATAGCCTAGAATGTTAATACTATCTCCATTTGCAACCTTAACTTTCTTAGGAACAGTCAAATATTCAAAACAATCTCGCAAAGATTTATCAAAAACCATATGATTTGTAGCAAAAGAATCAATAATCCAAGCTTTAGACTTACCATCTCTACCTGTACTGGCCATGGTGGCTCTGGCCTGATCTCTATGTGCTTGAGATCTCTGACTATCTAACACACACATCACTGCATCAAGTTGTGCCTGAGTAAAAATAGGTTCACCTTCACTTCTGATTTCTGCATCAGCAACAGTAGCTTTTGGAAATTCCAAGAGTTAGCATCAGATTTCCATGAGTTGCTTGACTCAGATTTGCTTACACTTGGTCTCATACTGTTCTGTCTAAAGAATGGTGGTGGATTAATAGTAGATCTGGGTCTCCTATAACACTCTTCAATCAAGTGTCCATCTCTTTTACAGTATCTACAAAACTTCTTAGTTTGGCTACGATTTTCACTAGAAATGGACTTTGAAGTAGACTTTCTTGCCGTAAAATTCACATCTTTTTGGTTTTCATTAACATGCATCAATAGAGCTGAAGATTCAGAGGACAAAAAAGTAGAAGTAACTCCCATCATGACCTTTAGACAAATTTCTTCCTAACGGATTTCAGAAAAAGCTAAGTTAATGGTTGGAAAAGGTTTGGTACTAAGAATTCATCCTCTAACAGAGTCCAAATCTTTATGTAATCCAGACAAAAAACCAAATAACCTCCTAGTTTCCTTGATGTTTTTAAATAGCTGATCATCAGCAGAACAACCCCATTGATACGTTTCTAGTGAATCTATTTGTTGCCAAATTTGAGACAAACTACTAAAATACTTACTGACAGAGTGATCTCCTTGTTTTACATCCCTTAACAGAGTTTCAAGCTCATATAACTCAGAAATATTATCTCGTTTTGAAAACATTTCTTTTATTTCCTTCCAAATAGCAGTTACGGTTGGATACAACATGAAGATGTTACTAACTTCTAGGATCATAGATCCCAGAAGCCAAGACATAATCATCGAATTCTCTGCCTCCCAAGTAGAGAATTTTTCATCTGTCGCAGCAGGACAGATCATTTTATCAGATAGATACTCTTTTTTTCCACGGCCAGTGATAAACAACTCCACAGATCTACTCCAGGGAAGATAATTATTGCCAAGCAACTTTTGATTAGTAATGGTTACTGGACTAGAATCGAGTAATGTTCCAGTATTGTGCATGGAAGATGAAGATTTATTCTCAGGCGGAATAGATCCAGAAGGAGCAGAGGTAATTTCACTACCTTGGTCTGCCATGAAAGAGATATGGAGGAAAGAAGAACGACTTTAGTTGCTGAGGATAGTACTGATAGAATGAAATGGAAGATTAATTTAGTTAGTGAGAGAAAAGTGTTTTTAGATGAGATGAAGAGGTTGCGTTTTGGGAGGAAGAACAGAAAATGAAAGAATGAAAGATTTGATGGGAAAACGGCGTGCAGAAAGTTCGCGTATGAACAGAAAGAAAGAAGAGTTAATGCATCATAAAGAAAGAAGAGTTGATGCATCTGGGGAGACGGGAAAAATGTAAATTGAGGAAAAATACAGCTGTTGCTTGGAGTTGATTGAACCCACATGCACCATGTACACGTGTTAATGGAAGCGCCATGTAAATAATATAGAAAACCTTTAGAAAACATAACGGTAGATATTGGAAATTCTAGATGCTGTTAACGTGTGCAACGGAGTAGAAAAAATAGTGTTTTTACCTTTAGAATAATACTTGGGTTGAATCAGTTTCTTCTTCGTCTTCAAGAAACACAAACCTAGAATCAATGGCAATTTTGTCAGCAGAAAGACTCGTATTGAACTAGAGGCAGAAAGATATATCAGAATGTTTCCCAAATAAGAAACTTGTATCAGATTTTTGCTGAAAAATGCTCTTCGTGTAGAAACAACTGTTAGATATCTGTAATGAATTCTGGAACAGAAGAAATAGCTTATACACAGATGATTCAGGTAAGATTTGAACTGGCTGAATAATTCTGAAACACTCTTCTCTTATCGAAGCTCTGATACCATATAGAAGATTTAGAAGAATAAATAATAGCTCAAGTCATTGATGAAGAGAAAATTCAAGATGCAAATACATCCAACTTAACTTTTATTCATCAAGTATGAGACTACATATACAAAGAAAATTAGGAAGAGATACACACAATGACTAACGGCTTTATTTACATCAAATCACCAAGTGGGTGAAGTATTATAACGGCTATTTACACAAGTATTTCTAAACCAACAGAAAAGATGCAGATAAGAGTTTGTACCCAAATTGATCATATGTTCTACAATCAGCCATAAAAGTCTCTCTTCCCAAACTTTCAACTAGATTACAAGGCTTCGACCTTATTTGATCACTCCTCCGGGGTACTTCGGTACAAATAGATAAGAATTTCACTCATTAACCTTATAAATTCATAAAAGGTTGAACGACACAAACAAAATTCAAAGAAGTCCTTCATGAAAGTTGGATTGTTCCAAAATCTGGGAATCCACTTACGAAGCTTACACACAAATTGAAGAGGCTAAAGCAACCTCCGAAGGCCCTAAACAAAGAACACTTTAGGAATATAACGGCAAGGGTGGCGAAGGCAAAACAAGAGTTAAAGATAGACAACAAGTCCATCGAGGTATGCAAAACACATAGCTTCAAGACCAAGGAGAAACTTGTCCTTCAAGAGTATATGAACCTCCTAGCCTTTGCAGAATCCTTTTACATGGAAAAGGCAGGAGTCAAATGGATGAATGTTGGAGACTAGAACATCCAATTCTTTCATTGGTCTGTGAAAGCCCACACATCTAGAACAAGATACTAAGGCTATACAAGATGATCAAGACACAATAATTGAAGACTATGACAAGGTGAAAAACTCAGTCTCAGATTTCTTTGAGAACCTTTTGAGAGATCCTAATCAGGATCTTATCCCTAATCTGAACTGGAAAGGGAAAGCCACTACCCTTAGCCAGGCAACTCCCTGCAGGAATTAGTTCCTAAAGAAGAAGTAAAAGTGCTCGATTCTCAATGAAGTAAGAAAATGTCTTGGGCCCTAATGACTTCACAGTTTGAATTTTACATTGCTTACTGGGATTTGGTAAGTGAGGAATTCACTTATGCATGCTCTACTTCTTCAACAACGATTATATGTTCTTCCCAATGAGTACCACAACTATCTCTTTGTTCCAAAAGCGGATGCTCCCATCCAAATGAAGGATTTCAGGCCAATATTGTGCTAAATGTATCCTACAAGGTCATCTCCAAAATATACGCAAACAAATTGAAGCAAGTGTGATGACATCTTCCTTTTACTAGACTCTAAAGATCATGCTGATAATAATATGTTCACAATTAATGTAGTGTTTCATTTCAAAACTGATGGAATTATGACATAAGCTTTTTGTTTTTAAACAGGAAAATAGGAGAGAACCAATGTAATATGGTTGAGATTTTGTTGATCTTAGTGTTGCGGAGAATTTCTCACCCGAGGATAAGCTTTCAGAATTAGTCCGAGTTTGCTGTGATCCAAGAGAATTCTATAACAAGTTGGCAATTTGTATTGTTAGATCATCTGTAGCACTTTCCGTTTTAGTTTCTGAACTTTTGCTGATGCTTGACCTTTTTTATGTTTGTGATTATAGGTTGGATTTATGCGGGTGCTGTGGTACGACCTTTTGTCTCTTTGGTCCAGAAAGGTAATCATGAAACAATGACAAAACTTTTCTCGGATCCTATTTCAAACTCTTTTTTCACATTTTCAAACTTGTAATCGATGGTCGTTCAGAGTTGAAAAAACCTCTATTCTTGAATCTTATTGTTGTAAACAATAATGTCCTCTATACATTTAATTGGGTTTCGATCCTGCTTGTCAATTTTCATTTACACGTGTTGTAGTTTAGTCCTACTTTTCTCCAAGGAACCGCTCCTTGTCGAAGGGAATCAGCTTATTTGTGAAGATTGAATAATTGCAACCAAATAAGTCCTTGAGGCGTATGTGACAGCTAAGACATCCCACAAGACTTTAGCAGTGTGATATTGTAAGGCTGCTGTTGTCCAAGAGTATTCTATAACAAGTTGGCAATTTGTATTGTTAGATCATCTGAACACTTCCTGTTTTAGTTTCTGAACTTTTGCTTATGATTGACCTTTTTGGTGTTTGTGATTGCAGGTGTGATTTGTGCAGGTGCTATGGTTCGATCTTTGGCCTCTTTGGTCGGGAAAGGTAATCATGGAACAATGATGAAACTTTTACCAGATCTTATATTCAAACTCACTTTTCACATTTCAAACTTGTCGTCGATGACAGTTAAGTGTTCTGAAATAACCTCTATCTTGAATCTTATTGTTGTAAATAGTAATGTCCCATATACATTTCATTGGGTTTCGATCCTGCCTATCAATTTTAATCTACACGTGTCGTAGTTTAGTCCAAATTTTCTCCAAGGAACCGCTCCTTGTTGAATGGAATCAGCCTATTTGTGAAGATTGAATATTTGCAACCAAATAAGTCCTTGAGGCGTATGTGACAGCTAAGCCGTCCCACAAGGCTTTAGCAGTGGGATATTGTAAGACAACCACGTGAACATGCGGTGATCATTTTGCTCCCAGTGTCGTATGCAGTTCAGTTAAGGGGGACCGGAGGTACTCGGTGATGTGGGCACTCCTCCGTCTTCTTCCAATCGCCTTCTATATCAACGTTGACCATAGTCCATAATTGTCCCATTAAGCATTATCCCAAAGGATAAGCTTTCAGAATTAGTCGGAGGTTGTTGTGATCCAAGAGTATTACATAACAAGTTGGCAATTTGTATTGTTAGATCATACTTCCTGTTTTAGTTTCTAAACTTATGCTTATGCTTGACCTTATTTGTGTTTATGGTTGCAGATGTGATTTGTGCAGGTGCTATGGTTCGATCTTCTTTGGCCGGAAAAGGTAATCATGGAACAATGATGAAACTTTTGTCGGATCTTATTTTCAAACTCTCTTTTCACATTTTCAAACTGTCGTCGATGGTACTTAAGAGTTGAAATAACCTCTATTCTTGAATCTTATTGTTGTAAAAAGTAATGTCCTCTGTACATTTCATTGGGTTTTGATCATGTCTGTCAATTTTCATCTACACAAATTGCAGTTTAGTCCAAAGTTTCTCTAAGGAATCCGCTCTTTGTCGAAGGGAATCAGTCTGTTTGTTCAGTCCTTGAGGCATATGTGACAGCTAAACCGTCCCTACAAGGCTTTAAAAGTGGGATATTGTAAGACAACCACGTGAACATGCAGTGTTCATTTTGCTCCCAATGTCGTATGCAGGTTCAGTTAAGGGGACGCCGGTGGTACAGCGTTGATGTGGGCACTCCTCTTCCTCCAATCGCCTTCTATATCAACGGTGTGCATAGTCCATAATTGTCCCATTAAGCCTTATCCAAAAGGATAAGCTATTCTATAACAAGTTGGCAATTTGTATTGTTAGATTATGTGTAACACTTTATTGTGAAGTATGGCTGCTATAGGAAAATACGCCACATATTCCATCCATATATGTACATTAGCATTTCAAAGTATACAAAAATGCATGTAAAAATAATTGTTTAGTGAATATGTAGAGATAAATGTACAGCACTGTTCAAAGGAGCCGTTTATGGCCCTAATCAATCCTGCGCCTGCGCCTAGGTTGCTACCAGCTCTGCAACCTGTCCCATTTTTCAACTATTCTGCAGCAGGGAGGAGAAAACCCAAGGAAGACACTCTCTTCCTACATAGTTAATCATGTTGTTTCTTTGAAAGTGTGAGAAAAATATGTTTGTAAAAATTGTGAATAAAATGTTTTTCTTCTTCACCATCTTAACGTGTGTTCTTGTTCTCCTTCTTCACACTTTATTTTTGGCTTCAATTACTTTAGAATTTCAACATAGTATCAGAGCGAGGTTGAGATAAATGTTCATCTTTGGTCATCCATTGTTCCTGGCTTGAATCGGTGGGACTTAATGTCCAGTAGTAGCTATTGGACGTGATACCTTCAAGATGTTTGTTAAAATTCCGCAATGAATGTGTCTAGTGTTGTTCATCCACTGTTTCTCATTGAGGTGTTCCTATTATCATGGCTCCAGTTTTTTCTCTGTAATTCAAATCCAGAATATGATCAGGTGCTATCTATTCTTCTTCCTCAATCTCTCATGTTTTTAGTTCTTCTCTCTTGTTTACAAACATGCATTAATGAATCATAAGGATTCTGCCCTCATATATATTTTTGTCAAACCCATTGTTTGATAAAAAGATAATGGGTTAGAGCTCCTTGTGCCAGTTGGTTGATCAATTAGCCCAGTTATCACTTGTGGAGGAGCATGTATTATAATTAACGCTATCTTATGGGCAGGTGCTCCATATCAATGTGATCTCTTCTTGGTATTAGTTCCATATTGTTGGCTGGACGCTATGTTGTCCTTTCCTATTGTTTGATTAGTGTGTCTCAAGTGCTTAAATGCATGAATCTTGTTGCCTGGGTATGTTTTCCTCTTATTCATGTGGTTTGTGTTTTGCACCCCGAAGTGGTATAGGACCTACTGTCGTTGGTTTGGGTGGTTATGAGAATTGTATGAATTGTTCTATGGCATGCTGCATCTTGTTAAATGCTATGAGTACAGGGAATGTTGGTGCTAAGAAATGTTTTTACCCCTGCCTTAGGAATGTGGTATCCTTGTTTGATGTGTCGGCTTCAAGGCTGTTACCTTCATTTTCTTAAAAGCATATTCAGGGTCTATTATTATCACTATGTCATGGTTATGTTATAGATGGAGCCTATCTTTTTTTGTTTGAAAAACTGGGATCAGATATGGTCTCCTAATTAATGCTATAACTGGAGTGATGCAAACATTTTTCCTTTTCCTTCTCTGCTCATCACAGAATGTTTTTGATACCATTTGAGTTCTTTGGCTAATAAATACAAATATGGCTGAATGTCGTTATACATATACATTGTTGTTTAAGATATTTGGCTCAGGGATCTTAGTGAAGTGTTGATATATCTGTGCCCGTATGATTCAAATTGTATCATAATCAAAGTTTGTATGATAAAGCTCAAATGTGCTGCCTGTTTTCTGTCCATTGTATGGTACCTGGCAAATTGCTTATAAAAGCATGTAACCCTGATTTGTTCTATTTGATCCTAACAACTCAACTTCATTAATCAATGAGTGTTGGGTAACTTGGTCAGTCTGTTGCCCCTACTGTTTCTAAACGTTTTTATCTTATAACTGAATTGACTTCCTTGGATGAAATGATATGGGATGAGTTCTTCAAGCTTAAATAATGTTCTATTTGTAGACATTGTTTCCTGTTGATCATTTGCATTTATGGAAAGTTTGAATGCTGTGGCATCTCATGACAACTGGTTCAACCTGTTAATTGAAATATGATTGAAATGATTCTAGAAATGCTAATTATTGAACGCACCTTACATATGGTTTAAGGCAGTAGTATGGCATCATGTTCCCATATTGGCCTTAGTTGCCCTTTTTAGTGTTGAGGCCCCCCTCAGATGACTGAGAGGAAAGGAAGGTGAGTTCCTCAAGGGATGAAGCCCTTTCTGCTTCTTAAAAAAGGAGGGACTTTACCTCACACAGTTATCGTTGAGCCGGATGTATATTTCCAACATTATTGAGGCCTTAGTTGCCATTGTTGTTGTGACCATTGTTGCTATTATTATTTGAATGGACAAGAGTCCCTCTGAGCTATGAACACGAATAATCTAAAATTATTCCTCTAAGTCATAGATATGGACTCCGCTGAGCCATTCCATTATTGTTTGAATGGACAAGGGTTCCTCTGAGCTAGAAACACAGATAATATTGAATTATTCCTGAGTCATAGACATAAACTCCTCTGAGTCATTCCATTTATTGTTGAGTCCATAGTTGCCATTGATGTTGAGCTGGATGTGTTTTCCAGCATATTTATTGTGGCCTGAGTTGCCATTGTTGTCTGATGCCATACATGTCCTTATTATCATTTATGAGTTGTTGCGTCCAAATGTAAAGTTAGAACACTGGATAGATGGTGTTCCTAGCATGTGTTTAAGGCCAAGTTGCCTAGTAAATTATGATGTCTTTCCCTTAGCCTGATAATGGTAATGAGTTGATAAAGACCTCTATGTCTATAAACTAGTATTGTCTAATAATAGTGAAAAAAATTATAATAAGTTTTTTATTCTTCTTCTCATTATGCCCTTTAATGTGCTTATTACTGGCCTATGTCATAATTTTATTACAATTATTTACTCAAACTGTTGCATCAATCCTATGGTCCTTATTGTATATCTTACATGAATAAGGTTGTTCTTTGATCTAAAAACATTATTTTACTATAATAAGAAACAATCAACTGAGTGTGTATAGATTCTCACGATCATATGCATTCTGTCAAGAACATGATACTTAAGTGCTCTACTTGGTTAAGTTCAATAGTAGTATGTGTAATGATGCATTATGATTGTTTTTACTAATACAAGTTATGAAAAGATTAGGTTCATTGCTTGATCTTTATATTGTGTCTCTTCTTTGTATGCTTGTCCAAACTTCCTATAGCCTTTATCACCTGTTTTTGACACCTTAGAAGTCAAGACTGAGCAAAGGCAATTCTGATTGGCAATGATAGCTTCCATTATGATACTGAATGCAGGAAATAATTTTATAAATTATTCCTAATCCTGGTGTTCTATATCAGCACTAACACAGCCTCTTCACTTCCTAAAAACTGTAGCATCTGTAATTGGATTTAATGTTCATCTGTATTGTAAACTTATTTTCTGTGAGTTTGTTGTTAGTCATCATCACAGGTGTTCCTTCGAACATATTCGAGACATTGGCAGGTGCAGCAGGTGTTGCAGAGGTAACAACAAATATAACCTCATGTTGTCCCATTTGTTTCTTCTTTGTGTGTCATGGAACTGGATTCATTTTTTGTAATACCATTTCACATTTTGCTTAGAAACCATGCTCATATTGTTTTTGATTATGTCTTGAAACAAATGGTTTATGGTTTGTAGAACTGTACTATTTTTTACGCTTGTGCGCTCAAGTAACGGAGTGGCCCATGATAAAGCTTCCTGTTTCCTTTAGTCTTCTGGAGTTTTTTTATTGCCAATGATACCTTAACTGAATGGTGAAGTAAATGAAGGTGTTTTTGGATAAAGCTTGCTTTGTGAAACTGTGGCTTAATATCTTGTCTCGAGTCCGTTGCTATTTCCTTGACGAATCTTTGATGCTCTGCTACTTCATCTTCTGTCATATTGATGAAGAAGCAATTAGTTCATCCATCTCGTGTTTGGATCGTTTTCCTTGGGTGCTGATGTACCATATGAAATTTATGATTGCGGGTATCATATGCTAGCTTTAATATGCCATGTCTCATATATGAATTCCATGGGTTTGTGTTCCTTGATTTATTGGTACACTGCTATGTGCATCTCATGGGTATTTTATTATCACCATGAGCTTAGTTCTTTTATTATCTCTTCTCTAGTTTGATGATACTGTGTTTTTCTGGAAACTGTTAACTATGTCTGCGGCTTCTCCTGGTCATATATTTCATGTGTTCTCATCTATCCTTAATTCAAAAATTTTGGTTTTTTAATCTCTATTAACAAAGATTTCCAAGATGTTTTCCGCTAAAGGAAAATTTCTAGACTACAGGAGTCCCTTTCTTTCTTTGCAGGATGTTCCAGAACAGAAGTGAAATCAAGACATATGCACTAACTTTTCCTTGCATGAATAGCATAAGGAGTTTGTTCCTTTACTGACATTTGTTTTGTAGGGTGAGTAGTTGTTATTTTCCCTATAGGATTCCCAAAAGCATCTACAAAGTCTCTGAATTCAATAATAGTTAAAGACTGAAGAACTAAGATTACAACATAACCCGAACAAAGATATCAACAACAGAACCTTTTGACAAAAGAGCTCAAGAACAATAATCTCAGCAGGGATTCCAAACCAAGATAAAGTAAAGATAATTTCAGACTGCTGAACAGTAAAGACATTATTGCACTTGATGATTGGTCTATGAAAGACTTCTTGTGATTCATTGTGCAAACTTATTTGCATCATCATATGCACTAAATTTGAGGGGGAGCATTGTGAAGTATGGCTGCTATAGGAAAAATACGCCACATATACCATCCATATATGTACATTAGCATTTCAAAGTATACAAAAAAGCATGTAAAAATAATTGTTTAGTGAATATGTATAGATAAATGTACAGCACTGTTCAAAGGAGCTGTTTATGGCCCTAATCAATCCTGCGCCTGCGCCTAGGTTGCTACCAGCTCTGCAACCTGTCCCATTTTTAAACTATTTTGCAGAGAGAGCCCTTGGTTCTTAGGGAGGAGAAAACCCAAGGAAGACACTCTCTTCCTATATAGTTAATCATGTCGTTTCTTTGAAAGTGTGAGAAAAATATGTTTGTAAAAATTGTGAATAAAATGTTTTTCTACTTCACTATCTTAACGTGTGTTCTTGTTCTCTTCTTCATTTATTTTTGGCTTCAACTACTTTAGAATTCCAACACACTCCCTGTTTTAGTTTCTGAACATTTGCTTATGCTTGAACTTTTTAGTGTTTGTGATTGCAGGTGTTATTTGTGCAGGTGCTATGGTTCGATCTTTGGTCTCATTGGTCGGGAAAGGTAATCATGGAACAATGATGAAACTTTTATCGGATCTTATTTTCAAACTCTCTTTTCACATTTTCAAACTTGTCGTCGATGGCACTTAAAAATTGAAATAACCTCTATTCTTTAATCTTATTGTTGTAAAAAGTAATGTCCTCTGTACATTTCATTGGATTCCGATCCTGCCTGTCAATTTTCATCTACATGTGTTGCAGTTTAGTCTAAATTTTCTCCAAGGATTCCGCTCTTGGTAGAAGGGAATCATCTTATTTGTGAAAATCGAATATTTGCAACAAAATCATTCCTTGAGGCGTATGTGACAGCTAAACCGTCCCACAAGGATTTAGCAGTGGGATATTGTAAGACAACCGCATGAACATGCAGTGATTTTTGATCCCAGTGTCGTATACTAATTTGCGACAGAGGTACCCCGGTTGTGTGGGCACTCCTCCTTCCTCCAATCGCCTTTTACATCAACATTGACCACAGTCTATAATTGTCCCATTAAGCTTTGTCCCAAAGGATAAGCTTTTAGAATTAGTCGGAGGTTGCTGTGATACAATAGTATTTCATAACAAGTTGGCATTTTTTAAGGTTAGATCATCTGTAACACTCCTGTTTTAGTTTCTGAATTTTTGCTTATGTTTGACCTTTTTGGTGTTTGTGATTGCAGGTGTGAATTGGCGGGTGCTATGGTACGATCTTTGGTCTCTTCGGTTGGGAAAGGTAATCATGGAACAATGATGAAACTTTTATCGGATCTTATTTTCAAAATCTCTTATCACATTTTCAAACTTTTCGTCGATGGCAATTAAGAGTGGAAATAACCTTTGTTCTTGAATCTTGTTGTTTTAAACAGTAATGTCCTCTGTACATTTCACTGGGTTCCGATCCTGCCTGTCATATTTCATCTACACGTTTTGCAGTTTAGTCCAAATTTTCTCCATGGAATCCACTCTTTGTGGAAGGGAATCAACCTATTTATGAAGATCGAATATTTGCAGCCAAATCAGTCCTTGAGGCATGTGTGACAGCTAAGCCGCCCCACAAGGCTTTAGTAGTGGGATATTGTAAGACAACCACATGAACATGCAGTGATCATTTTGCTCCCAGTATCGTATGCAGGTTTAGTTAAGGGGGCGCCAGTGGTATCCTGTTGATGTGGGCACTCCACCCTCTTCCTCCAATCGCTTTCTATATCATCGTTGTCCATAGTCCATAATTGTCCCATTAAGCCTTATCCCAAAGGATAAGCTCTCAAAATTAGTCGAAGGTTGCTGTGATCCAAGAGTATTCCATGACAAGTTGGCAATTTATATTATTAGATCATCTGTAACACTTCCTGATTAGTTTCTCAACTTTTGCTTATGTTTGACTTTTTTGG